>AXCO02009861.1:0-11933 GCA_000473525.2 Anopheles melas
AGAAGAATACGCTGCCTTCAAAACGCAAAACACAAACACATCGGAAACACCTCCGTTCGAACGGCTTATTATTATGTGTTTTCCGATGCCTCGGCGATAAGGACACCGGGAGGATCGGATGTGTGTGTGTGTATTTTTTTGGTGTCGTATTGTTAGAGAGCTTGCTGTACGGTTCTTGAACAATTCTGTGCCTTTGCTAGAGATTTTCCTCTAAGAAGGATTCACTGGTGGAGCGATTGTTTCGTCTAAATTAAAAGAAAACAATCGACCGGATTGAGTGCCTTTTTCGGTAAATTCAGGTCGGTGGACAAGCATCTATTGGAATTGACTCAAATTCCGTGAAACCGATACAACCGAGGAGAACTTGTTACGAATTACTCGTTTCTGTGAATTCTATAGGATCTTATGGATAAATGGTTTAATAACAATCCAATAAACATTTCGAATAAATATATTAAAGATATCTCATCACCAACAAGGTTCAAAAAGCGCTAGATGAATTACACAGTCAAGTCTTTAAATGCAATTAACCGTCCTTACTCAAGTGCCATATGGACAGTATTGTAGCTACATTTTACACTAATTCTTCCTTAATGTATCATGCTATCCTCTCCCGTTCCGATTTGAATAATTAATGGCTTTTAATAAAGTAATTAGAGCCTGCATGCTTGCCACATTCTACCATCCCCATGCCCATGGCGCATTGTTTTTATTTGCAAGAATTCATAACAAAAAGTACCCTCGGACGGAAGGAAATAATTCAATTCCTACCTACTAGTACGACGAGTGGACACACTTGTACACGCTCCCAGAGAATGGCACACACACACATAACACACACGCAACCGGTGTATGGTGTATCCCCTTGCCACCCTCCCTCAAATCGTTTCTTTTCACTTGTCCCGTCCGGTCAAGCAACCCTTTTTCGGACCGGCCAACCCTTGCGCATATTTTCCCGGGAGTGTGTTATTGTTATTTTTGGTTTCACAAAATATTTTATAATATCACCCCCTATTGTCCTGCGCCCTGTTGTTTTGCCGAGACCAAAAATATCTGACCACTTCCGTGACCGGTCCGAACGGGCGTCTGTTGGGTGCCGAGTTGCCAACCCTAACCGGAGCGATGCGTTGGATGGTGTAATTTTTCGGCACAAGACCGCTGCCGACCATGGTGCGTCCTTTCGCCCGTTGGATGATCCATTCGCTGTCCAGCAGTACGATGGCATGATGAAGCATTCTTGGCATTCTGGTAGCAGCCGAGGAAGCATCTTTGATGTATCGGACCAAAGGAGTAAGAGATCGGGTTCGGACTTTTTCAGTCCAAACGGCCGACCTGGACACACACATGACTCACACGCACAACACATTCCTCACTGGTGACCCTTTTGCTTGGTTCCCAATATCCTGAAGGATTCTCGACCCGACGAGGAGAGTTTAGCGGCCGAGAAAATGTACACCAAACGAAGAAAAAAAAAATAAGGGGAAAAATGGCCTGACCAGTATCGGAAAAGGATGTTGCCAATTTCCTGACGAACTACTACTTGCAAACGATTTTTATCATCCGCTTTCGGTTCAAAATGCTCCATGTTCATGAGGCCATCGACCCTAAGAAAATATTAGTTTTCGATTAGAAAATTTAAATGAGCCATCTTCTTGGTTCGGCCTGCATGAGAAGGCCTGCGTTGTCCATTGTTCGAGGCCGGACCATACCACCACCGGAGGGCTTTTAGTTTTGCGACCATAGGTGTGCTTTCAAAAGACTTTTCCAAACGAGAAAAAAAAGACACGAAACGGTACGGAAAAATATGCACACGCAATGCCGGCCTGGCCCCTGGCCGATCGGAATTGGAAAACTCGTTTCGCATCAAAAGGTAATTAGCACCTGAATGCAATCAAACTATCATTTTCTTGTGTGTCGGCTGCCACCAGGAAGACACGTGCTATACCTCACGAGAAGGACAACCTCGTAGGCGACAAATCGAACCCAAACACAATCACGTAACCCCGTCGGGGTTGAGGTGGATCATAAATTATTCAAAAGTAGCTCCCCGCACACGCAGTACAGTACTGCTGTTCCTGATGTATGATATTTCGTACACCCACTAGAACCGTTGCTGCTCGAGCAGAGAGAGAGAGAGAGAGAGTGCGACAACGACAACCGATGACGACGCCGACGATGATGATGATGATGATGATTAGCTAAGTTTTCCCCAAAACCATCTCTAACACGCTTTGGAACAGTTTTTGGGGCAACAAGTTTCCATCGACGTCTCTCCGGCGGTGAAACTTGTCCATCGTTGTGCCGCGTGTGCCATGTGCAAGACACCCGAGATCAACACTCCTTCACAGGGTCACACATACACACATAGACACAGACACACAGGTGTCACTAATGGTGGGTTGATTGATTTCGAAAGTGCCGATAGAGCGTGCACACCACCAGTGTGGCTGACGTGTTACCCTGGTAGGGCTGCGGGTTTCTCCAGGAAAGACTGTGCCGGAGAATCTCTCCATTGTGTATCGCAACCCACCCGCCCAGTGATTGATGGTGTAATGAATACTTTTGTGTTAACCGAAAACTTTCAATCAAGACCGGTTCGGTGTTTTAATAAAACATTACCTCTTATCGATTGGGCTGCACGTGTGCATGTGGGCTGCTGCCTGCTGACTCGGGTGAAGGTGTGCTTAGTGTGTGCTAAATTAAATGAGGATTACTTTCAAGCTGCGTGCACCCACTGGCGGGAGAGATTTTCGGGAAGGTAACAAGTAACCGAACTATGTATATAAAACCTTCTTCTTTTCATTCAAAAAACACAATGAACTGTCAAGTCAGCTACCTCAACCACTTTCTCCCAGATGGCGCTACCGTCATGCGTCCTTAGTGTTAAGAAGAAAACCCCCTGCTTCATCGTCTCAAAATCCCTCACAAAATCAATCTTTTCATCAAATCACAATTTGTTGTTTGCTGAGAATGATTCCACAGAAAGTCCATCACTCGTCCACCATCACCACCATCACCTTGTCATCAGTCAAGCGAACGTTTAGCTGCCTGGACGCTTAACGAACCATGAACAATGTTGACTGCTTCCGCAAAGACACCCATATTGGCACTCTTCTTATCACACACACACACCTCCTCATGGGTTGAAAAACTCCAGCAATTTCCGCAACCACATCCGCACAGAACACTCCCTCAAAAAGAGACACGTAGCCCCCAGCACGGCACGACACGACACAATCCTTTGAAGAGCGTCCAACAGCCGATGCAGCCCTCGAGGGGGGTTTGCCAGTCTGGAGTAAATTAAGCATAAAACGTCTAATGCTATTAAAGATTTTATCACTACCACAAGCATCCTTCGCCCTTTGTTTCGTGTGTGAGTGTGTGTGTGTGGGTGTTGCCGTTCTGGATCTCCTGTCCAGGGTCAACAGAAGGAGGATTCGTGTTAAATGTTGCGTCAGATATGTGTCTCCTGGAGCTTCCTGAAGGGCGATGTCGTTACTGCCTGGGAGAAAACACACAGCAATAGGAAAGGAATTTGCTATACTCGTTCTAAACCAGGCAAGAGAATGGGGCTAATCCAGCATTTTCCCAAGATCCAAAAGGGGATTGGTGTAAAGCTTTCTATCGTTTCGAAAATCTCACACAAGTGGGGTGAAAGTGTTTTTATTTTTTCTCCCCTTTTTCCCCAATCATCAATTGTTTAGATTTTTGTGGCCAAATAATGCACCCACTTCCGAAAGGCAGCATGCAAAAGAGTTCATAAAATTGGCAAAGCCTTGTTTTGACACCCGGAAGAAATGTAATGCTAATAATTCTTTACGATGCGAAGTGTGTGCTGCCTGGCCATAGTGTGCCAGTATGCCGGTGCATGTTGTTCGGAAGCATATGCCGAAAATCTCACCCATCTCCCAATTAGAACCATGCATGCTTCAGTGTTCAGCGTTCCCACTTGGGCTTGGGCGGTGCAAAATGGAAATTTTATGCATACTTATTAGCCATAAATTTCGAGTTCGGTGCTCGATTCCCTTCCCGGCTCGTTTCATTCCCCCTGGTAGCACACGAATTGAGAATGGAAGGAAACAATTTTCATTCCTCAAAAACGCCTACCAGGCCCGCCCGGAAGCGAAGCCCCCCATCGTTTGCTCCAGCTGAAGTTTGGAGCCGAGAACAAGTGTGCAAGGAATTGGCTGCCTCTAAGCTCCAAAAAGCATAAATTCACATCGAATTTTAGAGTGTAAAAAGCCCCGCTACATGCCCCACTCATCGGGAGACGGGAGAAACACATATTTTAAATGGGTAGCATTTTATTACAGTATTTATTCGCTAGACACTTTTGCTGCTTCACCAACCCCCGGCAAAGCCGAATGCCGTCGGCACGATCAAACTCGTTGAGAAGTGTTTCTCGAGCTTGCTTCTTTTGTTTCGATTTTTTGTCTTCCATTCGGTCACTAATCATACAGGCGTGTGAAATGGGGTTTTTTGGGTTTTTTTTTTCTTTTGGCACAGAGCGAGTGTTATAATTTATGCCGATTTTAGGGGAAACACGATCGAATGTTTGAACCAGCTGCATGGAACAGTGAGCGTATGAGGCGTACATATATTAAGTCCACGTGCTTCAATTACCAACCAAAGAGGATAGTCAATGGTTTTTTACTTGAGTTTCTTTGGTGCAAAACAATTACTATTTTTAGATCATACTATTAACTTTAAGCTCAACGAAGCAAAACCGGAGCCCAACTGCTAAACACATTGAAATGAAAATCAATATACAATTTATTCAATTCATTCCCACAGCAGTTCAACCATAAAATCATCGCTTTTCGTGCACAAGACATCTTAATTAGCCCGGGATGGCTGGCTCCACACAGCACGACGATGCAACAGTCACTGAAGGCACAAACGCAGCTTCTCTATCATAACCATTTATCCGTCCTTTCCTGATGGGTCATCAGCATTATCATCTCGCCCGATGTGCGTCATGGTTGTGTGGTGTAATTTACCCGACCTTCACCCTCTACCCCACCCCCGACCCCAACCAATCACTCCAAACGCGCAGCATCATCGAGAGCAGTTTGTTGAATTAATTTTGAGCCCAATTTTTTGCCTTCCCGCTGTTGGCAGGGCTGTTCCTGCGTTGAAAGGATGTTTCCAGCAAGCCTAATCGTCTCCGGTTCCGGTCGATTTCCCGGTTCTGTTTTACGCAAACGCACACAAACACACATATACGGCGAGTTTGAAATGTGCTGACGCAATGTGATTCAATTTTCCACACGCTGCCAATGACCGGGCCATTTTCAGCACGCGGGAACCAGCTTAGGGTGACTGCAAAACCGTCAAAATGAAGACTCTTCCACGCGGTGGTGCGCACATCTGTAATGGACAGTCCGCGTGGGCCCGGCTCGTGGCGGACAAGACATGGCCAAACAATTAGCGGTGTGTGGTGGACGGACGGACGGACGGGCGGGTTCGGGTCAACATGTGGGAAAAACGACCCTCTTGAACGTTATCGATACTGCTGGTGGTGGTGGGGAGTGAAAGGAACCAATTTTTAAAAGAGGAAGCAACCCAAGTAAGCCTCTGCGGAGGAGAAGCTACATTGAGGAGGAAGATTAATTATGCTCCTATCAATGCCAAACGATGATTGCTCCTTTACATAGAGAGAGAGAGAGCGAGAAAGAGATTTCACTGTGTGTTTGCGTTTTTCTCGTTCCATTGTATCGGGTTTTTGCAGTGAGTTAGCATGCGGATAGGTTACGTGTTGTTACGCGCGTACTGGCAGCGAGCAATCATTAGCAGACATGTTTAACCTTACTCAAGCGAAGGAGGAAGCCGCGGATCGGAGCTGCTTCAGCTGCCACTACATTTACATCGACCATCGAGCGCTGCGTACACCGAGCAGCGGGTAATTATGTACATCATAATCATGACGAAGGGGCGAATGAATTTAATGAGATGTTTGTTTGGTCGACAAGCATATTCAATCAATCTTTTTCAATCGGCGCTCAGAGGTTCTAGTTGGTTTTTTGAAATTTAAACCGTTTCGTATGATTTGAATCACAATTTCTTCGCTAGTGGAGCTGATTTTCCCACAAAATACCCTCAAAACTGTCGATTTTTCACTGATTGACAGCGCCCATTGAAACGTAACATGGTTTTCTCGTAACACACACATTTCACATTAATTATGACGCGCTCAAAACGAAATATTAATGCCAGACGCCCAGTGTACCTCGCCCCCATTACGAATGCATGAAGCGCTCCACCTACGCCCCACCAGCACCAAGCCTTTTTCACAATGGTTTTAAAGCGTACTCTATTTAAATTCAATTAAAACTCCACAACACACACACACAAAAAACGGGAAACTATGCAAACCCTCGGTGGTGCCCATTCGCGCAACCCATAACCCATTACGCCCGCATCGGATGAACGCCCATCGCACCCCCACTCCCTGAATGGCCGAATGGGCTGGGAGAGTGAAAAATTCGCCCATATTTGTCGACAGGTTAAATATTCATATTTCAATTACCGATCGATCCATTTCAATCCTCGCTCCAGTCGATCGAGCCATCTCCATCCGTACGTACGGACATTGCTAAATCATGTTAACTTCAATATTAACGTTTATGGAAACATATCCAATTGCTTGGGAAGCTTGGAAGCAAGGGCGGGCAGCAGTGGATGGGGCTTTTTTTTTTCTTCTCCCGCTTCACCTTCACACAAAGCCTACATGAAAGTAGAGTGGAAAACAAAGGGCAGTGAAGCAATAGAAATAGTGGCCACAGAGAGTCCCGGGGCTGTGATCGGACATGTGTCGGTTAAAATAATAGCATATAAAATCCATACTTTCCAAATCAATTTGTGTAATTTGTGCGGTTCGATTTGGTTCAGATTTTTCGGGGTATCGGTTTTCACTTTCCGAGGCAGGAAAGGAAACGCAAAAAACCATCACACAGAGAATGATTGTTTTGCATGCCCAATTTGCATGCTCGTTCTGACATTCTGCCGTGCGCCAAACAAAGGAGTTATTGTGCATGAAACTTTTTAAGATATACTGTACACGATGAATTTAAAAATTATCCATCCTGGTACCAGCAGCGGTCACCGATTTGTTGCTTTGTTTCGATTGTTTCCTTTCTTCCACACAATGGATGCTTTGTACTGCGCGTTGGAGGCGGCATTTGTTTTCCCATTAAATTAGTTTTAGAAGCGTTATTGAATTTATTCCACTACAAGTCGATTTACGGCCTTTTTCCGATTTGCTATTCATGTTTCACGCGCGTGATAAAATATTGTAAATATTTTATGCCGCTTGTTTTGGGTTCCAAAATGAACATCCATTGCTGTGTTGCGCACTACATCGCCCCATCACCACACTAAAAGCCAACAACAAAATGCTGGGTGCTGCATGCCTACCTCCGAGCAAAAAAAAAAAAAAAATAGCACACCCAGAAATCGATAATTTACACCCCAAAACTGGAGGAAATTTTGATTGTTTTGTTTTTGCTTCTTTTTTTTTCTCCCGGCAATTTATTGCACAGGAAATAGGACATCCAAAATCAGACTGGCACACTGCAGGCACAAACCCCTTGTGCAGAAGTGGTGTAAGGGTTGGGTAAACCTCAGTTCCAATTAAGCAATTAAAATGACTCGATTCGTCACGCTCGAATCGGTTTTCGAGCACTGTGGTACAATTGTTCTGTGGTTCCGGTGGGACAGAATGGACCGGAGAGTGTTGTCCTGTTTTCATCCCCAAAACCGTCTGCCATCATCAGTGGGTTGGGTGCGGGCTAGAGGAGGTATGAGTAGGGAATGAGTTAGATTGTCGAATTTAAATATCACGAAACCAGTCCAATTTTTCTCGCTCTCTACCTTCTCCTCCGCTCCAACGCTACAAACAACGCGAACCAAGCGCACTTTCCCGCACTTCCGGTCACCATAACAACGGTGCGCAGTGGAAACACACATACGCGCGCGCAAACAAAAAATCCCTTTATAATGTTCACCAACACACACGCGCGCAATCATGGGTGCTTGCGCGCCGAAAAACTTATTTATTATGCCCGCATGTATAAATTAATTTCACATTTATTAATTAGCGGAATGAAACTAAATTATTCATCGATGCACATTTTGCACTCGCCTGTGTTTTTCTCTGCGATTGTGTGAGTGTGTGTGTGTGTGTGTGTGTGTGGGATGAAAACAACCACCCCAGCGACTAGAATCCGTTCAATATTGACTCACCCTCCCACACACACAGAAATGCATCAAAAAGTGCACCAGTTTTCACCCTCGCAGTGATTCGCAGCAGTGCGCTCAAAAAGCGATTGTCAAATTCCCCGGAACGCCCCGGTAGCACCATTTCCGCTCGATTTGAGCAACACTAACACCCTGCCAGCCCGGGTTTGTGTAGGTGCCATGGGTGCAATGGGTTGTCCACCGTCATAAAAGTGGGCATTTATTTTCCAACTAATGATCGTATTAGAAAAATACACATATGCATCATACTTAGTTAGCAGAATTGTGTTTTTTTTTTCTGTGTATGTGTGTTCTGTATTGCTGTAGCGATTGCTGCAGTTTGACGGCCATTTTAAAGCGAACTATTCCTCACGGCATTAAGGCTGCCTGGTATTGGGTAAATTAAACATAACTAGGTAATGATACAGTTTGACGGTTAAATAGTTCTATTCCTGGTAAAGTAAATTCACGTTTTGGTCGAATTTTACTAAGAAATAAGCTTTCATTTGTGTTTTTTTGGGATTGAGTTTCAAATAAACGATTCAGATGTAATAAATTTGATTCCAATTCAATATTGGAATTCGTCATAATATTTTGGAACATTTTCTCATGTAATAGGGCTTAAAACTACTCATAACATGGAAAAACTCCCCACAGCACGTACTTTGTTTTATGTTGTGTGTGTTTTATTACTATCCACATTTATTACTTTCGTCCATGAACTAGCAATAATGCATCAGATAGCTAGTGAAAAGATATTGGAATCATTTGTATCGAATAACATACACCGGCAAATACGAATAAAACTATCAAACATGTATCTCCCCGTGCGATCGTAGGCTTTCCTGTCTTTTCCATTTGCCATGGCAACCTACGGATGTCCGACGGATGGCTTGGACCGCGTGTCAGTTACATCAGCCACCAAAATGTCAACCGGAATCAATCGCTCGTGAAAATAGCTTTCAACCTAACCCGTCCCCCGCTACAGGGGGGTGGACACACGTAGGACAATTCAATACCGACGACCGTGGCCCACCGCATGCGTGTCACGTCGCGTGTAATGGAAACCGAATGATGGCTCCACATTTCTACACTTACCAAAATCAACCATCATGATACTCTTCTTTTTTCCCCTGGCAGCAATTTCGATTGTCCCCGTGTGTCACGTTCACGGTGGCGAGCGCCATTAGGAGGCGGTGGAATAAATTTAGACTGACCACGCATCCTTTCATCCTTCCCTACAGCTTCCCTTGTTTTGCGTACCCCGGCGCAAATACTTTTACGAACCAAATTCGACACATATTCCAATTCCACGCCTTTGTGCACCTTCGTACGTGTGTGTGGCCACCCGGTTCAATTACTAACACACCGCAAATGCCATTACATCAAGTGAACCTCAACCGCGACCGACCGAAATACACTCGCCCGTGGTCGTGGTCGAATAATTGTTTTCAAATTGCACCAAAATTGCACGACCTTTGCACCTGCTCGGGCAGATCAATTGGGCTGACCATTAAACATTGCCGCATTGATTTTGGCACCCGCTAGCCAGCCTCCGGCTATCCAGTGTGTGTGCTCATTATGCGAACAAACGTACATGGCCACCTTTTAACGAGTCGTACACAGTGTGGGTTTTTTTTGTTTTTTTTGGTTTTGGCATCTGTTCCCTCCCCGCTGGCACAAATGACTTCCAAAACTGGGTTGATAACAAAGTGGTTTCCCTCTCGTCTGCATCTTCCCTTATAGGTGCCGCAGATACTGGGACGATAAGTTGAATGTTGTGAGTGTGTGGTTGGACCAACACAAAACCAGAGACAAGCCTGAAAAATATGGTTTTAAAGGGGGACGTTTCGAGCTAATTTTTGGGAAAGGTTGCTATTTTTTAAAAAGATTTCCAAGAATTTTGGGAAAGGTTGCTATTTTTTAAAAAGATTTCCAAGAAATTTGATAAACAAAATGAAATAAAATTAAAATGTGTGTTGCGCAATATTTCTAATCTCGCTTATAGTTTGGCGTTACAGTGCTTCTGAACCTTATCAACCCTTCGTTACAGTGGACAACACCTTTTTTTCTTATCTGTTGCAACGCTCTGCATCCTTCATCGTTGAACCACAAGCATTATAGTTTGGCGTTACAGTGCTTCTGAACCTTATCAACCCTTCGTTACAGTGGACAACACCTTTTTTTCTTATCTGTTGCAACGCTCTGCATCCTTCATCGTTGAACCACAAGCATCCGAATTTAATAACTGGCAACACAAAATTTAATTTAACCCCTTTTTTATGTTCCTTTCTGGCTTTTGCTCTACACCACGGAAAAGGAGGCGCCCGGTCGTCGATACAATTTCCTGCAGAGGTAAAAGAACAAGAAGACACAGGAAGAAGCTGTAAGCCATTCTTTCAACACAACAGAGCTGCAAGTAAAGGAACTCGGTCGGCTTTTTGTTTCGCTCGATCGGCGGCTAAACGGTGGATACTTTCCTATTTTTTTCATTTACTTAGGCAATCGCTTCGTCAATGGGAATTGGCTATGGCGATGTACCGGAAAGACGCGGATAAAGAGAGGGACAGGGTAAGTTATCGATGACAAAAACAACAACAACAAGCGGGCCTCGAGGAAGCGGACAATGTCTGGGTTATGCGAGTTTGGCGTTCGTCAGATTTCGTAACCTTCATCTTCCGACACAACAGCAAGGGCGCCCGCGTTCCTGTTCCGCCGCAAGGAGCAAGCGAAACTCATAACAAGGACATTTCCCTGCCAAACCTACCACCACAACAAACAGGCCCCGTTTGCTATTCGATAATTTGTCCAACAATCGACAGTCGGGCCGGATCTTCTCATCGTGTACTGTTCGCCCTTCGTCTCACCACCAGTCGCTCCGACTCCAGCAGCTTGTTAATTGTATCGTTTGTTGTTTGTTCTTTATCGTTGTTGGTGGCACTTTTTGAAAGGCAGATTTGCCGATAGCACTGAGAAGCGGAGAAAAACAAAACGAAAACACACTCTCCCTCCCCGCATGTATTGTGCCGCTTGTTTGGCGAGGGCTATTTGGCTAAAGCGCAGCCAAAAGGGCGAAAGTGGAACAAAAACAATGGACACGATTCACTTTTGTCAACGAAAAATCAACCCTTACGGAAGTGCGGAAAATGTGACGCCGAGCTGTGGGATTGAAGTTTGTTTTTGAAATTAATAATATCATCACTGCTTTCAAAGGTTTTTTAAGCCCTTTGGTAAACAACACTGTAAAAGGTGACTGAGAAGAATAACACAATTTGATACTCTATCTTAGTAGCTAAGTAACTCGACTTTAAGTTCCAATTGCGGGTCTTTTGTGAAGGGCTGTTTGTTATAATTTATTTTCCAATTATTTTTGGACCTTTAGTTCCTTTATTTTGCTTACAATACAAGCTTTTGTACATCATTTCTTCGTTTGGGATACACTGTTTTGATTTTCACAATATAATGTAATATGATTGTGTCATTCATTCTCTCTCTCTCTCTTTTCCAACCCTTCCAACAAATTTCGTTTCCTTCCAAAATGCTTCAAGCACCGGCAAACAAGAACCTAGATCCTAATTAGGAACCATCTCTGTGCGGATGTGTCTGTGTGTGTGTGTGTGTGTGTGTGTTTCAAAAGTTGGTAGCAAATTAAAAAATACTTCACCAATGAACAACTTTTTCAACAAGCCTGTTGG
>KI921776.1:0-10641 GCA_000473525.2 Anopheles melas
TAATACTTAAAAAATCGTTTTTAGTATGGAACTTACTCCCCCTTTCTTTAAATTCTTAACAATAATTGTTGATGCTGTTAAGTACTACACAATAATGCAATGTTGTGAGCGATAATTATGAAGGTTTTTTTGCTGTCTTGACGATTTTATTATACGACTGCCCTGTACAGTAAGAGCAATGGAATTGAATTAAGAAAAACTGCAATAGCACGAGAAATTGATTTCCATCCCGCCGTTTGTATGGCCGTTGCCCACTGTACACTGGAATATTCAGGATTGATCATCTGACTGTAAAGAATCAGTTTTCTTTTTGCACTGCCGGGATTGAACGTAAAAGAATATATAGATTTTTTGAAGGAATCGACATTAGATAAGAGAAGCAAAAATATGAAGATTTTTGGGTAATTGTAATAGATGAGAAAAAGTATTGCAATACTATAAATATTAGATACCACAATTTAATTTTAAAATATTTGTCAGGATAAAATACATCGTCCATCAAAATAAATAATTCAAATAGAAAGGTTTATCCAAAATGATCGATGATTCCGAATCGGTATTTGATCAAATTAGCCGAAATTTGGTTGGATAAAACCTTTCCTCTGCTGTTAGTAATTGAATTGAACATAATCTCAGCTATCGAGCTTTCAGACCCACACACCGTCTCTCTTACCTTATTTGACCGTTTTTAATATAAAATGATTACCTTCATCGTACGAATCGGTGCCCGAAAAGGAAATCGGCCTTGCACCATCACGAGCAAACAAAGCCACCAGCATCGAACATCGAGTTACGTTGCTGCTTACGTTGCGGCGTCGAGCAGAAGCTTGGAAAATCTCATCGAATGCGAAGGTGGTGAACTCGTGTGCTTTGATTTGCATATTTTATGCATTATTCTTGTTTGCCATCGTTAGCTTGCCCGGTGCTTTCGATTATCACGAAGATGGAGGGAGAGTGCGAAGGGAGAATTGAGTTTGTTGCATGTTGAAGATTTTAGCAGCAAGGATCGTCTGGACTCCCAGGACGAAGAGTTGTTTCAGTGGGCCTTCCGCCTTTGCAAATTCGCAAACGCAAAAGCTCACGAGGACGATGGTTGGCTGAGACTGTCAATAACAAGGGCAGCGTTTCGCCGGAACACAATCGAGCGTTAGGGAAGCACCACTGCTCTGACCGGTATGATAAAGAACGGGATATTGCTATTCCCCACCACAGCTTTTAGTCCATTTTTCTTGTGCACTTCTGCCGGTCTGCTGGGTCGAAGGGCCGTTTTTCTTGGGGCATAAATTTTCCATACCACCACTGCCGATGAAAAACGGAAGTTCAGCGTGGGTTTCTTTTGGTGGTGAGGATGAAGATACGCAAACTGTATCAAATCACCAGTTTGGACCGGGAGGTGGTTAAAGCGTAAGAAAAGGCTGTGAAACAAGGCTGCGAGGTTATTGCCTTGCGGGTAGAGACGCTAAACTCGGATCGTCTCCGATCACCTGGCAGGATAACGTGCCACAAAGAGGGAGTAATAATAGCAAACGCGTTGTAATGAATTATTATTGCATCGGTCCGACGTACCGGCTCGATCGTGCGGGCGGTTTCGACCCGGTTCATGTATTAAAAATAGACTTCCATCCGGGTTCGGGTTGCAGCTAGGATGAAAGTGAAGGATAGCGCTGTCTGTCCGTGTAAGGCCGGATACGAACCATGTTTGTTATCTGTATGAATAATTCTTGGCTGGGGGTGGAGCGTGTGTACCCAATTTCACACGACAGTGCGTCTGTGTTAGCGTAGAGTGGAAAAGTTGCCTTTTTCTTCTGCTGCGTTTGGTGCGTTGGGGATTATTTCGAAATGAAAGCTTTTTGTGGTTTTGAATCCAATAAAGTTGCTTTGTATTTTTTTACTTTTCATGGAATAGTAAAGAGAGTGTAATCAAATTTGATTCAAAGTAACATAAATGCATTCTTCTGGCTTTACGATTTAAACTAGTTTATTTGTTTGGCATATCGGGCGTTGAAATTAGGTAAACAGTTTTGTGATTCAAAACATATTACTCATACATGACAGAGTGTTTATACCAAAGTTAATTTAAGTTTACTAAATTGAACAACAGCAGTTAAAAATAATACCTTAATATATTAAGTTAAGTGCTACTTTGCTCTTAAAATAGAATAAGGAGTAGTTACATGATTTTGAGCTGCATCATTGACCTGGTTATGTATAAACAAGTTCGAGCATATCATCATAATTTTGAAGATGAAAACTGTTTTTGTTATTGTTATTGTGACGGATTCCCTAGAAGTTAAAGCACTCTTACATAGGTACAGAATGTTTATCTTTTGATGATGATTACATCTGTTCATGCAGTGGAGAGCATTTGCATTCCACAAAAAAACTTCTGCATTTTACAGGCCACCTTGAACCACTTTGAACTTTTCGTAGAATTCTCTAGAGGAATGTTCATGTGATTGCTATTTCTACTGCGTACTGTAAAACGCTTATTACGTTTCAACCATTTTTCTCTACTTTGTCTACTTTAATGTTTTAACCGCAAACAGTGATGAACAGAACAAAAGTTTGACTGTTTTTGCGTCTTCTGACTTTTCCAATATCAAATCAGAATTAAAATATTTTGGCAAGGAAGACTCTTCAAGGAATCTCTTAGAAGTAAGAGCATAGTTTGGTCACATTGGTGTTTGTTAGTATCAACCTGTACCTTACAAATTAAACCAATGATGTACGCATTCATCGCAGAACAATGTGTTGAATGTTTATTATTTATAGGCTAAAAATGAATCCTATATGAAGTACCATCAACAGTCAAGCCACTTTAAACCATTTCCAATTCATAAGCAATCGATTTTTAAATACAGGAAATGCATAAATAACCAAACGAGGCTCCAGGTCCCGGGAAGCTTACGAAAATTGAGCCGCTAAACTAATTTACGTAATCACTATTATGGAAGCAAAACAATAATTAATTAAAATCAGTTGATGCATCATCAACCACTTTGCTCTCATCCTTTCGCCCAGTTTGGCATCAATAATTATAAACTTGATTAACGATTTACTCCCACGATCGGCGATTCGATGCCAAATCGACCCCGGGGCAGCCGGGGATGTGTGATAAAATTTTTAATTATCTTTCATCGCCGTCCGTTCGTTCGTGCCGTTTCGGGCCACGCAGCTTAAGGGCTGCGATGTATTCTGTAGCTTTTGCCAGGATGTTCTGAGGGTATTTACTTCAGTTTAAAGATTAATAACCATTGGGACGATGAATAGTTTAACATTGCTTTTACGTTGTGGTTTGTTGAGAAGGCTAAAATGTGTTGTGTTTTGAAAGTTGAAATTGAGTTGTGTTACTGTATTTGTATTGTATTGTGTTTGTATTTGTATGTAATGTAATTGTATAGATTTATTCAATATTTAATATTGTCCATTTTAGTAGCTAGTACCAAGAAGAAATTGAGGAAATAGTTGATAATAATTACAATGATGTTCTTCCATGACCATCAATTAATAATAATAATAAATAGTCCAATAAATAGACCATCAATTAATAATAATAAGAAGTCAATTAATAATAATAATAAATACAATAATGCTTTTGAATAACTGAAATTTTAACATGAAAAGTAAACTCTTTATCTGTTGTTTTACATACGAAGATGGAAGTATTTCATGTGATTGTTATTGGTTTCATAGCCATTTCACTGGCACCCCAGATATGTCACGTATTTCATGACCTACCTATAGTGATATTCAACCACAAAGCAACGCGGATGTAGTTGTGTATGGTGCGTGTATGTGTGCAATGCATCTTCAGTGCACAAAAACCGATACACACATGAAGTTTGGTTGGTCGGGTTGGATGGGTATGCAATAAACATTTCAACACCGTAGAGAGAGATTTTTTTTACGGTTGCGGGACGAATTTTACTGCTGTATCCGAATATCGCATTTTTACGATCAATTTTGCACGCAGCAATGCCCGGGCGCTGGGATTGCAATATTAGCTCAGGCTGGGGTAAATGTGCAAGAAGATATTATGGAAGGGAATAAAACAACCTGCACGAAAACACCATCAAGTTTTTTCGCAACAACGCCTGCTGGGGAAGGTTTGGTATCGTAAAACGTGGTCGAAATCACGTGGCCTATAATTGTCGTTGAACTTTGCGGCGCACTTTTTTATACCTATATTGACATCTCTATTGAAAAAAAACCGAGAAATAGTTCGAAATATTTACTTCAACCTGTCCCAAAGGGACGTTTTTGAACTAGTTCGGTAACATTCCTATGATGTTTCGTTTCCCGTGTGCATTAATTGAACGCTTATTGCGTGTAGAACTGACGATGACGAACACCCCAGGGGTAGATGGCAAATCGTTCGAGTGGTTAGTTAGCTGGAAGTTATACTTGCTAAGCTATGCCATTTATGATGCGAACCCTTTTATGGAAGGTTATGGTTGATTTTGTGGGTAAATGATGCGTGCATAGTTAAGGATTATTAGCGAGAATGTGGGAACATCGGTCTGAGGTTTACAACCTCGCCATATCGCCTAAGCGAAGGGGTTCAAGCGTAATGGAGTTTGCAACGTTATGCGCTGAAAACCCCGTTCGTAAAATTACAAAAAAAAAACAAGCCAACATAAAAGAACATACCGTGTGTAAGATGTCAAGTTTTTTTAAGGTTTTTTTTTTTAAATATACGTTTCGTTCTGCATTTCTCTAAGCCCTTGTATGAACCATACGAAATATTGCTAGTCGACTGAAATTTTAAATGAATTATGAAAATACCTGAAAATTTTATTTACAATAAATAATGAAAATTGTTATTGTAATATTATTAGAATTATGTTGATTGTTATAATTTTTATTATTATTGTGATTTATATTGTTATTATTATTATTAATTTTTTAATTATGCTTTTATTCAGGAGGAATGACTTGGTCTTGCTTTGCTTAATTAGTATAACCACTACTTCTTATTAATTTTATAGTAATAATAATTATAGTAACAATAATTATATAATAATAATAATTGAAATAATTTTAATAAGAATATAGAGAAATATAATATTAATGATAAAAATAAAAAAATAAAAGGAATTATTATTATAATTCTTATTATTTTTATTATGAATATTAAAATTATTACTATTGTTTCTCAATATTAAGTTTTATTGCAATTGGTTAAGCCTAATAATAAAATTCCTAACATCTAACATAACGGCCAATGCAACTAAAAGACCTGAGAGTGGCTAGACGACAGTTAGGAGGTTTTCGTGGGTTCAATTATGTTCAATTATGTTATGTTCTAAATTTATTTATTTATTTACATAACTGCTGTCTAAATTGAATGCTGAAAAAATCTACATATTTTTCATATAAGTTTACCTCCAAATGAACTGATAGCGCTTACAATCACCGAAAGTCGACATAATGCAGAACAGTTTGGATTCCTCTAGAATGGTGCTCTATTTCAGCGAAAAGACGTTTTCCGTCTAGCATACGTCGAATTATAACATACACATTTCCCGTTAAAGAGTTATTCAGTGAGGTATTCCAGCGCATGTGGAGCTTCACGACAGTTTCGTGGAATTTAAATTTGTCGCTTTTCTGCAAACCAACCCCCGGGCGCCGGCTTTCGACCATACAACTGCTGAGTGGAGAGTTATTTTGAGAATCGCAAACAAAACAAAATCAAATATCACCCCATATCCCGGAGCTTTTTGCACAGGCATCCATTTGAAAGTCGTGGCACTCATTCCGCGCGCAACCCAAATGCCATCCCGACATACACTGTGTTGCAACGATGCATGAAAATTGTTCACACTCGTCTGCGTCTGCACAATCCACCGGGGGTCTGCTGGCGCTACCGGGGATAACGTGCAAACAACACGATATGATCGCCACATTTCCCATCCACAACGGAGGCAGTCGCGCGTAGCAGTAGGAGAGAATGCCATGAAAAATATGGTCCTAGCTTTCCATCCTGCTTGCCTTACCCGGTCTGGGGTGTGGTGGAGGCTACAATTTCACGGCCCCTTCCGGTTGTGCACAGCCGTGTGCGTGGTGATGTAGGATGGCGTCCAATTTGTGATGTACGCGAGTGTGTACCGGTCCTTTTGTAACGATTGGCCACGGTGGTCAACTAAATCATATCGAACGCCAACGGTATGCACTGCCCGTTCAAAAGGTCAGTTTTTGCACATCGACATGCTGACGGAAACCGCGAAGGGATATGGTCGGATAGGTTACAGGAACGATATCGCCCGGAATGTCCCAGGCGAATGTCGAACCATCGAAGCATCATCGGGCCTTTGCCGATGGCGTGAAATCGAGGTGGATTGGAGTGCGTACATGGTGGAACGTAACAATCACACGTAACAGTGCAAATTTTCATTTATCTACGTGGTAATTCACAATGAAGCAAATGTCACGGTTTTCTGGCGTACGTGACATGAGACACTTTTTTATTTTAAACTTCAGGCCCACATGCCTGGTAGCGATAATTTCGTGCGCTGTTCAATTAAGTTCAATTATGCATTCCAACAAGAAACCAATAAAAACTTACCTCATTTGGTTATGGAATTATTTTATGGTATTTAAAAAAAAATAAGTCTGAATAATAAGCTTATAAAAAACAGACTAAATTCCCCTCAGATAGTTTAAGACTTTAATGGATTTAGCTTTTGTTATAGAATGTTTGTTTCAACAATGAAATAAATTAACACATTTCGATCTGATTTTGTTAAATTAAAAAAATGATTTAAGCACTTTTCATTAAAAAAAACATCGTATGATCATAAACGTTGATCGATATTCGAATTTCATTACTTATTTTAATAAATCGATCATTTAAAGTGACAAAGGAAAGAACTGATTTTGGCCACTCACGATGACCTCGTTACACTTTTTCTTATGGTTGATGAATTATATATGACATGCTGAGCGAGTGGCCACTTTCCTCAAAAAAAAAAATCATCAATTATCTACCATATTCCTGCCACATTGGCTTGCCATTTTGGTGCTATAATTCATTGGTGTCTTTGTGCCACGAGCCAGGCAATCATTCATCACTACCAATGATTATATGCAACTTTTCTTTTATACGTTGCTAGGTGCCGGAACATAAAGCAACAGCATTCTTTTATGTATCTCGAGCTGCAGTTCCGGAACAAAAGAATTAGTCGAGAAATTAATGTTCTTACCCGTGGCCAGGAAGGCTCGCAAAACACAAAGTCCGGCAACCATTTGCCTTTGCATTTAAACGTCGACTGTTTGCTGGAAACAAAACAATTGGCCAAGCCGATTGTTGTTCGCTATCGAGGGGTTGTTTCTTTCCCATTCATTAATACGAACAAAAGGTTCGTTCAATGCAGGGGAACTTTGAATCGAAATAGATTTCTCCGGGCGTCTTTCACCCTATTGAGGCGATGTTGCCAGGTGTAAACACTTGTAGGGCGTGAAAAGGTGGCAGCAAGTTTATTACAGTGCTCTCGACTGGAATGCAGTGGCATGTCTTTGTCTTCTACAGGCTGTTTTCGGGCGTTGTTTGTTGCCACGGAAACTGTTGATTCTCCAGCATCATCCAGTCGTGAAGTGTCTGTCGGCTTTGTTCGAAGACCGTGTTTTTGAGTGTTCAGTTTTCAATAGGAAATCTTAGAAGTTTTAGTAATGGGGTTGATTGAGACTTTCATCTTTAAAATAGAAACCTGAGTTTTGGTTTTTTACTACAGAATATTAAAAAAAACTTTTGGCATGTTAAAGGCTCAATTGAAATAAAGACAAGATAGTAAACATACATATTTGGCCGTCTTTCGGGACCAACAAAAAAGTAAATCTTCATACTTCACAAAATTCATACAATTTTAGTCGTCCGATGAAAAACTCTTTTAAAATTAGTATCTTAAAGGATCCAATTCTTTGTTGCTTTTCTTTTTGCAATATATGATCATTTCACACGGCGGGATTATTATCGGGCACTACTCAAGTTGATTGTAGCTGGTCGTATCATTTAAGATAATAAATATTAGGGGAAAATAGTCTTTTAATTGTAAATTTGAGTTAATTCATTTTTATTGAGCAAAACCCTGTTTAATTTAACGCAACACTTTTGTGTTTTTGGATGTTTTAATATGGTATTGCAAAAAAGCTGTAATATTAAAACAATTTAAAGTGCCCAAAACGCACACACCCAGCAACAGCTGGTTGGAACCGGTTAGACAAACACCGCCAAAAACCACTCAAAACCGTACATTGTCCCTAACGCCCGTGTCCCAGCGCAGTCGATCGTTCGTCTGTAGCTGGTAATCTGCCGAAAGCATCGCAAAGGCGAAACGACGAAGCGCGTGGGCTTTTTGTTGAAGGACGACGCCCCAGCACCGAAAACCGGCATCCGCCAGGGATAATAATCGTAAAATATGACCTCGAGCATAAGCAGCAGGATATCCTTCCGGTTTTGTCGACCCCTCCACGGAACTCATCCCCCCCATCCGTTGTCGCCACGCTATTCAACCATTCAACAGTGGCCGCAACCACCACCACGTGCCGCTATTGCTACCACAATGGCTTCTGGCTTTGTAGTGCCGGGCGCATCCAAATCCGGCAAACAAGCACAACAAGGAGAAATGGGAATGGTTCCTTCCGGTCGGGAGCGGAACTGGGAACTGCTTCCACTTCTATTTCGCTTCCTTTCACGAGTGAAGCAGCGCAATAGTAAGTAATTTATTTGTTCACGCTCCGTATGAACCCGTATGGAGGGATGAGCTGTGTTTATGTGTGTATGTGTGTGTGTGTCAGTGGGTGTTGTGTTTTAGAGGCGCCATGTTTGTATGGCGTAGGATGTGATAATAGGCACGATTCGTGGCGCTCTAAGCTATTACGGTTGATGGCTTAATTTTGTCAAATATTTGCTAGCGCTTCATATCCCGTCAAAGAGCGTTGGCTGTGCCTGTGTTTGTGGCTTGTAACTCTTCGTGTGTGGTATTACTGATGCTTTAAATTATCGCTGTGTGATCTTTCGATTACAATATTGTTCATGGTATTCCATATATATAAATGTGGTGGCAAAAGAATCCAATAATTACATTGCACACACTTCACAAGCGCTCGATGATTGCGGTTGATTGTGTGTACCTTTCGAAGAATTATATATTCTATTAACAAGGCTAATGATGAAGCTCAGGCAGCAAATCGACCGCTTTCATCCACCATTTGCCTCATCGAAAGGTCGTCAGGATCGTGTAACCGAAACACATGTTACAGTTCGTTTAATTGCGCACAAAACAAAGAGGAGTTTATTTTTAGTGTCGATAAATACACACCCGTCGCGGGCGCAGAAGGAAGGAAATGAAGTCCACCCTGGATGGAGTCAAGCAATTTTCTTTCGCAAGCACCCCGCCCACCCACTGGACTCGACCATAAAGCACAACGTCAGGTTCGTCGATACACAATAATCGATAAAACCTCCGATCCTCCGATGGCTCGTCTCCTGCCGTGGTGTGCGCCGCCCCATTACACGAGCCGTACACCAGTGCACGGTAAAGGTAAAGGGTTTTTGCGTGCTTCGGAGAAATTAATACACCATAACGTGATACCATTTTCTTCGCCCACCATTGGCCATTGCGTGTGGTGGGTTTTGTGTGGCTGGTCGTGGAATAATGTTTTCTTTCGCAAATACCGCTCGAGTCTGGAAGTCTGGTTCTACGCGCTGCACCTCTTTGCAACATCACCACCACACTACCACCACGAGGCTAAGAAGTCACGAGGCTAAAATGTTACTCTGCTTCGTGCCGACGGCGATGATGCGAGCGGAAGACTTTTGCACGTTTGTTGACGTTTCGGGTGAGCGTTCGTTTCACTTATTTTCTGCGAAATTAGTCAATGCATTGCAAACGAACGACGAAGGGAAGCGCTTTTATAGAGTTGCGTTCCAGCGGAGGTGATTGGAATGACATTTGAGATCATTGGAACGAGCCGTCCCTAGTGAGGTTTGCTGGGGAAAAAATAGGAACGAAGCACTACGATGATTTACTACTGAAATTGTTGTGCGATTCTTTGAAAAATTAACTAATGATTGTGATGCTATAGAAAAAGAAACAAGCGGTTGGTTAACCGTTTCACCTCATTTTTGTAGTAAAGTAATTATCTGTCAACGACATTTTGCTTCTCAAAATTTTTGTTTATTATTTTTATATTTTAAATACTTAAAATTGCAACCATTTTAGTTGAGAAGAATTTACTATTTATATTATGATTTCTTTATTACAATATCAACTATTAGATAAAAAACGTTCATCATTTGTTGGAAACTGTTATAAGGTTCCAACAAACTGTCAGCTAAGGCGATGTTATTGTGTATGGACATAGGCATAAAAAGGGAGAAAACCGCGCAAATAGGCTAATTGCGATAAAAACATCCAAGAGCGAAGATAACGGAGAATAAAGAAAAAACTAATTTTTTGGTGCACCCTCAGTGCTTACCTAACAAATTTACTTTGTTCTCTTATTGTTTGGCGCCAGTTTCTAACATCATTATAAATGTGAGTTATACGAGGGTATACGGTGAAACACACCATCATCATCATTATCATCTTACAATGTTTCATTTGAATTGTTTGCCGGAGTATAAAATAAAACGTTTTCTTG
>AXCO02009866.1:0-11768 GCA_000473525.2 Anopheles melas
CAAATTATGCTGAAAATAAAAACCGAGGAAAATTCGTTTCATCGCGCAGCATCCGCTTGGCTAGGACGTCAATGCAACCAGTCAAACAGTGAAATAGTAACTGGGAAACATGGTACAAACATATCAGGAAACAGAAATCGCATCCACTGGCTTCACAGTGACAAGCAATGACGCCAAAACTTAGTGCGATCGTTTTAGGCGAATTTCGGCAGCATTTCCATATGACTCTCAAGTCTGCAAACCAGACTATCATTCACCAGCTGCGTCCCAACGAACTTTTCTGGACTAAAATGATGCAAAAGTTGTACTCCATCATTTCTGTCACAAAAACTGAGGATAAATTGATATAAATTGAAGGTAAAGGCTTAAAAAACATGTGTAGGCTTGACTTCGTCTTCCAAATTCCACACAACTGCCGGAAGGCTGCTCGCAAGGTCGTGAATTTATGTTTGCAAGTAAGCTTAAATATTTACCTTTCAAAGGATGTAATAATCGTACAAATAGTTTTATTTTTCTACAACCAGTCGAAAAAAGTCCCTTTTGTAATGCAAACGTTATTATACACTCACTCATGATTAATGAAAAAAAAAAATCTTAATTGCACTCTCCTTTGCACAGAATCCTTCAGTTCACTTCAACATTGACAGCCATTGGTTCCCAATTATGACGCCGAAAATGGACCATTAAATTCACTTAATTATCAAATTGTATCCAATTATCATCTTCACCCGAACCTTTTTGTCGGATTTTTGTTCAACAATTAAATTAATGAATTTCCTTACAATAATGCCTTTTTCAACCATCAACTCCATCACAGATGAAACCAGCGACGAATGCCACATTTCAGCACGAACATCTTCTGCAAGACTGCCAACTTTCCAACCCACCCAATAGACGCGATTGGCTATGCAGCCCTTTCCGCGCTTGTTTATGAAGGTGCAAACAAGTGCGCTACCCTTTAACCTCTCGCACCAAAACCGATTGTGCGTAGATAGTTTTTGTTTTGTTTTGTTTTGTTTTGCGCTTCAACCGTAACTGTGTTACTCCCCAGCCCAAGAATGACGATGGATTGCGATGGTCAGTGGAGTCAGTCGGAAACGTAATCAATGAAAAAAAAAACACGGCCTACGTTTGTGCGCTTGCGGGGCCACAGCGGTGACATATGGTCAATTAACGGTTTGCGGCATCGAAGTAGAAGAAGGAGAAAAAGCAACAAAACGAACGAAAAAACATTGATCCCGCCCGATCGTATGGGACGGGGCCGGGGAGCATCGCCATGGTCTGTTTAATGTGTGTTTTCGTTTGTGTTTCTTTATGTGTTTCTACTCAAGGCAACACACGAGAACGGGAGCAGATACTTAAAACACACACACACACACACACACACAAACCATTGATCGTAAGCGCCGATCGTAAAAGACCATGCGTCGCCATGTGCCGAAAAATGAAACCCTTGTTCGACATTTTGGGAAATCCGCCGGCTGTTTCATGCCACAATTCCATTCCCCCTTTGAGAACAGCATTGCCAATAGCAAGTCCAAAAGGCGTATGATTAATCGGCTCAATTAATCTATCTGTCAAAGGGGTGGAAAATGGCAACGCGATCGAAGGGAAATGTCGCACCACGCAACCAGCAGCGATCAGAGTATTGGGAAAAATGTTAGAAAATGTTTGGTGCGTGAGATGTCCAACCCCTCATTTACTGCGCTGATAGTTTCAGAAAGTTTAAAAATAAACTGCAAAAATGTGGGAGCGCGACATCACACCAAACTATGACCACATGGGGTGTGGGACCACAGCGTGACCATTTCGCTTACAGCAAGGCGCGATGGCGATCGGCAGTATCCCAAACACAACATCACACTCACAGGCAAGCGGTGGGATGGGGTCGCTTACGCCGTCCAACACACACCGGCACACTAATTGTCCGTAACGGACCAGCACGGGCTGCGGCGATGCTAGAGTACGAGCGCGATTCCAATTACCGCTCAATTGCGCACCCGTGCTGGCGTGTGTCGATCGGTGTCAAATGGCGCACAATCGAACCCGTTTCAAAGAAGCCCCACGGTTGCCATCGATTCTCCAAACACGTGCGTGTGTTTGTGTGCTCCAAATGGGTAGAAAGGTTGCACACCGCACTACGGAAAAACCGCTTTAGTTTTTCGCCAATTTTTTTTCCCCCAAAGTTGTTCACTCATCGCGAGACTTTGCGGGTGGTCACTGTAAATTGTAAACAGTTCGTTAAAACGATGCCGGTGATGTGCAAAAAAGAAAAAAGAAACCGAAGAAAAGAGTCGAGACCCCACTAAGAATATAAATTTAGCTATCGAGAGCCGGCCACCCAGCGGAACGCTGCTTGATGAGATGCGCTATCGCACGAGGTGATCACTAGCTTTTGGGGTCGTTGTTTCACTGTTCGTTTCAATTTTGCTGCTAAACATCGCCATTCAGAATTGAACTATCACCTACCATGCATACACACACACACGATCGCACGAACTACACTAAGCGCGTTTATTTTGCGGGACGCACCGTTCCGCACCCCGGTACAATAAGACGACGGGCTCGGGGCCAGATCCGCAACCGTTGGATGCTGCAGCCAAACTAAAGTTGGCGCCTGCGAGAGAGCGCAACTTGGCTGCGTTCGCTCGTGTGCGCGCCCTCCTCGGTTGTCGTGCGTATACGCGCGGATCGCATCGGAGACGATCGGTTTTCGCGATCGTGAGGGGTTTCTTTTCTTTTTTCACTGCTTGCTTCATTACCTCACAGTGCTCTCCATTCGCCCGCTCCCCCAGATTCCTAACCACGTGCTTCCGTGCTGTTTCGCTGCTCGCGATCGTTCCGCATTGCACTGGGCGGCGTATGCTAGGCGTAAGTCAGTGAGATTGTGCACTGGAATCGGGAGTGAATGGAGGGGCAAGTTGTTGTGGTTGCTTTGTGCGGTTGCCATAGGGTGCGAGCAAAAGTTCGTTGCTAGTTTACGGGGAATAAATAAAATAAATATAAAAATTAAATAAACAATTTAAAAAAAAAACAATAAGAAAAATAATGAAAAAAGAATGATATAATTTAAATTGATACAACATTTAAATGAATGATATAAAAATAATTAAATAAAATAAATCATAAAAAAACGATTCAATAATCGTGTTTATTGTGTACACATTTATTGGTGCTTCTGGACGTAGCTGTGGATTTTAAAATTTAAACATTTGTTTTTCTTAATTTTTAGAAACAATTGACAAATCACCATTGATTTGCTTCAACTTTGTGGTGTTTAATGTCTGGCGTGCTGTGTCCTACAATTAACGACATGGATTGTCGCCGTACCTTCCTTTGATAATGTGTGTAAATCAGTTGTAGTTGTACTGTTGTACAAAGTTGTAGTTGCTTTATTCGTATACTGTATAAATACTTTTGTTTTGTAATATCGTTTTTATCGAGTTTTACTTCATTTAACCATATACTAATTTAACAAACAAAAAGTTCGCTTCCCAATAGCCCTGCATCGCGCTCACTACTCAGCCAGCGGCGCTTGGTCTGTGCAGTAGTGTACACATTCGTTCCCCCCGAGCGCTGTGGTTGTGCAAGTGAGCACAGGGGTGTTCAGCATGCGCTGTATAAGATTCTCATAATTTTATTTGAATGCAATAAAATCGATATACTATCTGAAATTGATATCCGAAATAAAGCGAAATAGCGTTGAAAAAGGCATAAAGTTGAAATTAAAAGCTTTTGCGTGCACAACTTTTCACACTTTTTTAAACTTTTATTAATACATTAAAGAAAAATAAATAATAATTCGCATAATGTAACTAATAAATCTATACTTACCCGATTAAGATCAGAATGTGCCAAGGGTTGGATAGTATTCAAACAAAACTATGATGTGAATCTATTATTACACAACTTAAATATTATAGAATTATTTTAGCTCTTTTCATTAAATGGATTGCATTGTTGTACTCAAGGCGGTCCTGGCCTATCACGTGATTGTTTCATTCTTGTAAACTATGTAAATATATATATATATATATATATATATATATATATATATATATATATATATATATATATATATATATATATATATATATATATATATATATGAATTAAGATCATTCACCGGGACTTACATTATCCTTGAATTAATTAATTAATTAATGAATTAATTTTAAAGATCCAAATATTCAAAAAGGCTCCAATGATGAATGGCTTGGAGTATCCGGTATAAATTTTGCGTAGAATAAAGGTAATCTTATTTATTCGCCACCATGTTGCCAATGTTGTTTGGCTGTTCATGCTCAAAGAGTGAAATGAAGCCTTTTAACACAAATATTACTATCAATCTGATGCTCTCTAATACAAATTTTAGTGTGCAATTTTCAATTAAAAACAATGAACAAGTTTAAGAAAACGGAACAATTTATATTTTAGCATCGCGTTTGCAACTATGATTCCCGTAGAGGTCGTAGAATATTTACATCCCACAGCAACACTGGACCCTCTTGTACGCTTAATTGTTGTGAGAATGCATTTGCATAAGCTAGCGTTGCTTCTGTTGCGAGCCAAAGG
The DNA here is from genome assembly GCA_000473525.2 of Anopheles melas. NCBI lineage: Eukaryota > Metazoa > Arthropoda > Insecta > Diptera > Culicidae > Anopheles > Anopheles melas. The sequence continues at coordinate 4,576 of AXCO02009866.1, forward strand.
TATCTTTCGAGGATATTCTCACTCACTCGCTCTTCCTCCGCTATGTAACGTTTGTGCTGTAGCGAAGCCTGTCTGCACGGAACGTATAAGCAATGGCAAGGATTCAAACGAAAACGGTGGTAACCCGGTCTCGTTCACCATCTAGCCTGTGCTTCTGGTCACGGCGCACAAGGTGTGTATGGTGATTGGTGTGCTGCAGCAGCTGCCGAGGACCGTCTCACAAGGGGGTAATTAGTATGCTATGTAGCAAATGTTGGGCTTTGTGGCGCAATCAGCCGTTTGCCGTACGGTCAAGACTAACCAATGCTTACGGCTGGTGCGGACCTCGGAGGTCATGGTCAAGTACAGCACAGCTGACTGCTGCGGGAGTTTAAAATGCTTTATATTGAGTAAAAACCAATGCTGACCTTACTACAGGGTTATTAAACCAGCGTTATCTTCACTTTGAAGAAGATGATTGTTAAGGTGAAGTGTGAAGTGTGAATCTTTAAACATTTGCGGGCTACATATTAATGTCTACCGAAGGCACAGCTTTATACCGAATGCAGTATTTAAAGTGGCAGTTGCCCTTTAAATTAAACATTCTACGAACGTTCGCTTGGTAGGTGTTTGTGGCATCACACGCCGTACCGTCGGTATCATAAGCATGTCGGTTGGTTTAAGCTGCCGCGACACAACGATGTGCTATTACATGTCCTAAAACCTACAAAGAATACAAAAACCCCTTCTTCGCACGGGAATTGTTTCAGGATGATAAAGGAATCCATTTCGCACGTTCCTTGGCTGAAACGTATGCGCCCGGGTTGACCAACATTGCGCCACCGTACCACTGCTTGGTGGTACTTTTCCTGTTTTGTTGTTGTTGTTGTTGTTGTTTGTTAGCAGTGGAATTCTTTCATTGCAACAGACGACACGATTGTTGTCGCATGAAATGAACATGACACTATTGTCTACCACTTTGTTTGCATAAAACTAGTGCGCCACCTTCGTTGGCTAGCCTCGCTTCCACACGCTCGAGATGGGTGCTCGACGCCATAACCAGGAACGCCAGCAAAGGGAAACCAAATTGTAGCGTGTTAGTGTGCTTTTGCTTCTTTTCTGCCTTGTCTCCTTTAGTGTTTGTTTTCTTGCTGCCGTTGCTGCCGTATGTAGTGTGCACATGTACAAACGAATGTACAAACTCTTGTGAAGAAAACAGCCGAGCAAGAGCGGGAAGGCAATGAAATAAATGGCGGAACACTAAATAGCCGCGCATACAATTTGCAACAAACGGTGCAAGCTTTAAGTGACAGGCATGGAGGCAGGTAATGTGATAGCAAAAATGGGATGACAGCGGATGGCAGAATCAAATTATTACTGTGACTGTGCTGTACAGTTTGTGGTTGAACATTTGTAAAGGGAAACAATAGTAATAATTTTGATTGGATAACAGATGTCAACAAAATTGTTTAGAATGGTTTATAAATGAAATTGTTTGTGCTTAACAAACGGAGGAAAGTGTTTTTGTTTGTTTTTTAGTTTATCTTATCTCATGAACAGTTGGGCGCCTCCTTTGCCGTACTCATTTGCCTACTCTCCACTAGATGGCAGTAGAAGCAGCGAAAGGGGATGTTTTAGCGCAAGCAAAAGTTTTATTTGATTATTCCCTACTGCTTATAGCTGCATTGAAGTATGAATGTTTTTGCTGTTTGGCGCTTCGCTGAAGACTATTATTTTTTGTTTTTCTTGGATTAGTAATTTATATCCGTTCCAGTGTGGGTGAAAAAAGGAACTGTACTTTCTATACTGTTGTGTTTATAAAACGTTAAATAAATTGGATCAAAATTTCACTATTTCCAAATTGGATTCCGTGGAATGAACCAATCCAAAGTGTAAACATTGCACATTGCGTTGGTTTAGTTTGCTCGCTGGAAAAACAACTGTAACCTAGTTTTGTTGTTGCAAACGCAAACCGCAACACACATGTAGAGAAGTTTGCGCGTATGTGTAAACAAAAAAAGGCGATTGTTTGTGCTAAATGTGTGCAGCTAGCTATGGTTTCAGCTAAATTTGTGAGCACTTGAAAGGTATTATAGTTGTTAAAGGTAAATATTTTCCCTAACCATCAAGAAGTGTTGAATATTGAGTTGATACAATTAAACTTATCGTTTGAGTAGCGTTTACACTTCACATTTCTGCACAAACACAATGCACTGCACCAAAAACACTGCACCCTCCCATGCGCCTTCTAATGATCCAATCTCTTTGGGCCGCTAATACGCTTACTTGCAAACATATCATTTACAGCTAGTGACAAGCAATCAGCCTTCCGGTTGGCAGACTCAAAAATCCCCTGCGCCGTACATTGGTAGTACACGTGTGTTAATGTGGTGCATCCATTTCTCGAATCGTCCGCCCACCAACTGCTGCTCGTGCATTGTTATTAAACTCACGAAACGTCTGCGTGTGCGGTGAGTCTAGAACGCGATGGAACGGAAAGCCTCCCAGCCATGGCTAGTGTGTTGAAAAAGTGACCGCAAAATTACAATCTCCCGCTATATCTAGCTGGGAGAGAGAGAGAGAGGGAGAGGCTATCTGCCGGAATGGTAGAACATGCACGAATGCTTGCTGGCAAACCGCTGGCTGGCATTGTTGCATTAGCCATTTCAACTATTATGCGGCGGCTGTGCGGGTGTACAAAATCATATCAGCACCCTGCTCGGCCGTGGGCCGTGAAAGGTCGGTTTGCTTGGCCACACAATGTTCGCTAGTTGTTCGGTGCAATGGTTGACGCCACAAATGAAGCCACCGGTGTGCAGCAATGGGTTGCGATAGCGATAATCAGCGTTCCCATCGTTGGTGCTGCCAGTGCTCCCGCTGGATGAGCGGGATGAGAATTAGTTTTGGGAAATAATATGGTAGCGGTTGTTATACACTGCAATTGTTTGCGTGGCTTCACAAGCGGTAGGCTGGGAAACGGTAAATTTAGCACCGAAGTAAGAATATAATGAAGGTTTGCACTATTTGCTAAACAGATGGTAGCAAAATAAATTGGTATGATTATGTATTATTCTCCCGCAGTATAGTTAACGTCTAAAATACTTAACACCATAATACGCCGTAAAATACTAGATTATGGCCATTTTTAGAAGTAGTACAACTAAAATTAGAGTTAGTAAGATAAAACTATGTAACAATATTGCATACTTTTAGGCGCGTTTGTCATATAAACTGTAGTGTGCGCGTATCAGGTTGTGCGCCTAAAAGTATGAAAAACGAATTTATTATTACTACTATAGTGGATGTATTTACAGTTTTTAGAGTGAGATACCCCTTTAGATGCGATACCGTGTATGACGTAAATAAAATTTCACGCGTTTGGTCAAAATATAGGTGCTTAATTGGTATTTGTTGAATAAATTTTATAATTTTATAATTACTAATAACTGATTTAATACGATTCGTTCAGACCATTTTGATATTTCTGTTTTTAAAGCGATTTGAAAATTTTAATGAAAAAGCAAATTATTTTATATTTGACAGCTCTTGGTGTAAGTTGTACTGATTTGATACATACATTGTCAAATTTAATTAAAAAAAAAAAAACTGCGTATCTCCATAGAGTAGAGTCAGTTACATGCTCATTGCAAACTGTAATTTTCTGTAGAGCAATTTTTATAGAACAATCACAACTTTCCCATCGTTTCTTTGCAAACAGCAAAAGCTTTTCGCTTCATTTATTCTTACAAAATATACAGTTCATTTACGGTAGGTCGATTTTGTTCCAAAAAAGACATCATACGGATAGTTGTTCAGAGATGAAGGCTGCATACAAACGGTCCGTGTTCGGGGTATCTCTCTTGATGGCCAAAGTTTGGACCCCTACAGGTGCACTCACATACACACACTCACAGACACATACACAAATCGCTGGTTCAGCCCGGTACCGCAGACTAGTGGGATGTAAAATATTTCGAGATTTATGTAGTTCCACCGGCCAACGGAGTGCTTTTTTTCTTTGTGTGTGGCATGCTCCTTCCTTGCTCAACGTAAAAGCCGAGTCGACCGATCTAACGCCATATTTCACTCATATCCTGCCGCTTGTACTAACGCCACGACACGGGCCAATGGGCGTGGGTACACGAACCCATTGCTGATAGTGCTCGGTTTGGCTCGTTTGGCGATGCATCTTGCCTGGCTCCGACATTCCAGAGCTGGCAGGTAGGTATTAAATCAGCTCGGTTACCGAAGCTCATGACCGTCATGGGTGAGCAGCAAGGTGGAGGCCAGGTTGCAGTGTGAATCTATGCCCACATGCTTCACACAAGTTACCAGAGTTCGAGATCACGCCAGTCAAGTAGTGATACCACTAACGTGTATTTCAAATGATACAAAACGAAAGAGACAGAGAGAGAGAGAGAGAGAGAGAGAGAGAGAGAGAGAGAGAGAGAGAGGGAGAGAGAGAGAGACAGAGAGGGATAGTATGATACAGTGAATAATGTTAGTTCGGCGGTTCGTCAACGTAGATGAAGCGGTTAGCACGAAAAAAAAGTGCAACACTTTTCTCATTAATCGCATTGCATCTACCAAAACGAATGGAATTGAGGGGAAGAATCTTGAGTGATATATGCATACATTCACGAGCGTCGCTAACAAACACTGCCCGGGCAGAACCGTATCGGGTGCATCATCCGTTACAGGTGTTGAGTATTTGATGAATATTTCAAATACATCCCTTTGCACATCGCTTTATTATGCTTCATAATGCATGGAGATAAACGAGGTTTCGAAGGTGTCTTCGTGACATGCTGCTGTGGTGAGCACTGGGTGAGCGTATAAATTATCGCCAAGATCGCTGTGGCAAGGCAGGCACAAGCACGCTGAGGAACGTCTATTTAGGGCAGAAAAATCGGGCACAAAGAAGCGTTTGTTCGCTTTATTATGCATCTAAATAGATTTGGCGGATTGATGCACTTGGATACTGGGATACAAAGAGAATTGCATACTTACGCATATGGCGTATGGAAGCGGCTTGAGAACAGTGTGGTTTGCATACTTTCAGGCAACTTTTTCATTCTTTTAGGGTGTAAAATGCTCGTTTTTAATCTACTTACATATAAAAAATCTTCTCATCAATAAAGTACCATTTCATTCATCGAAACATTTGAGAGAAAAAAACAATGAGACAAAAAAAAATGCAAGCCATTGCTAACGTAATGAAATGAAAATCGGTGCGCTTTCTTTTCAGTTTACACGCTGCAGGCTGCATTATTCTGATTTCAATTGTTGTTGATTTGCGTGGAATGCTACTTTCCGGAAGCCTGCACACATTTGTTGCTTTATTTTTTTTCGTATATTCCGTTATTAAAAGTGAGCGATGGGCTTTCCGTTTTAATCCAATTCATTCTCCCTGTGCAAAGAAAGCCACAGTTCTTTAAAACCATTACTCAAACCATGGTTGCCACTGGTGTGGCAGCTTCCAACTGACTACATGCCATTCAATCGTGCGTGCGTGCGTGCGTGTGCAATCATTTGTACTGCCGGGGTGTGATACATGATCATTGTTTTTGCTGCCGCGTTGCAGCAACGGTGAGAATAAAAATGATGCCGTAAAACTTCCACTTCGGCTCAAAACTGGCGTCGAAATTTATGAGTCGGCTGCGGTGTGCGGGTAGGAGTATAAATTTGGTGGACAAATTTATTGAAGCATGTTGCCAATCGTACCGGCATCGGACGCGTAAGGAATGGTACGGTCAGCTGATCATCAATTTATCACTGCGTGCCGTGCGGCAATGCAATTGAGCCCGCCCGCTGATTGAGTTATGTTACAGGAAGGTTCGCTTTCATAACGAACGATAGAATTCGATTTCTAGCGGCTGTGGTTTTGAGAGAATTGATTTGTTGCGAGTTTTTTTTTCATTCTACTGTAGCTTTGGTTTCCATATGTGGCTATGGCTTTATTGAAACGGTGGTTTTTATCGCTTGAGCTTTGAAGCTGTTTGTAAGTAGGATTTACACGTTTAGTGTTTGATGCTGAATTTAATTGATTGCAGTATTACAATAATGAAAGGGCAGACACTTTTCCTCCCACAAGCGCCTACTCAACTTACGTTTGGATAGTTCCTTGAAACGGTGGTTTAAACTTCTCCCACCGGGGTGGCATGTACGCTTCTTTTCGGCACCGGAAATTGCCCGAGTCAAACACAATCAAGCTGTCAAAACTGCTCGTTCTGTTGACATATCCTCTTAGTCACGATTAATTCAATAACGCGCGTATCAAAAACACCCCGCAGGTATTGGACGCTCGGAGGGCCAAACTGGTGGAACAACCTGTTTCCAGTCCTCTCGGAATGACTAATTGATTTTGTTTCATGTTCGCTCCAGGCACCGTTCCATGGGTTTGGCGGACTTTACTTTCTTCCACCAGGCGGCGAGAGCGGTACCTGGAAGGCAGTCGTTGTAGCGTTAATGATTTCATCAAGCGTCGTGAGTGTGCTTAGCGTGTAATAAAGTTAATATCCGACCGGACGCTATCGCACTTTGCTGGGGGCGGAGGACAAGTCGATGAAGTTTACTGTTTATGCGAAATCAATCAGTGGATAAATCAATTACATAATGTGATCGTTTTAATGGCATAAATGCATTGCGTTGATATTACAGGGTGTCCCAAGATTTATTGGTTGGTTCCCATCAATTTTTGTTGGGATCCCATATTTTTTTGGTGCGTTCCCACGATTTTTTGGCCATTTCCCACGATTTTGGCCAGAGTTTTTTTGGTTGAATTGTATTGATACCCAATATTCAATCAATTATGGTAACGAACCAAAAATCTATGGAATACGATCGAAAATTCGTGGGAACGCACCAAACAATCATGGGAACTGACCAATAAATTGTGGGAGACCCTGTAAGCTGCTATGTAAGCTCAATTGAATACGAGGATGCCGTATATATTGCAAATCTGAAGCATTTAATAATAATAGTGGGGAAAGTGGATAATCGCTTGAAGTGACTGAAATTTTGCTTCGCTACTTGCGACCACGACTTTTACAACCAACATTTTTGCGACCAAGAATATTGTGACCATGAATTTTGCGACACTGAATTTTGCGACGAACCATTTTGCAACCAAGAACGCAGATTATTTGCGACAATCGAAGAAGTTGTTGTGACTATCGCAGAGGTTTATGCGACAATCGTAGAAGTTGTTGCGA
>AXCO02009868.1:0-11803 GCA_000473525.2 Anopheles melas
ATATCTCATTCTTTCTCTCTTTCCTCATCCACAGATGCTATCGGTACAGTCACCGGGCTGCGCGGGGATGGAGCGGCTCGGCGTTCCTGCCCGCGGTTCCATCGGATCACCACCATTAAGGAACGAACGGGCGGGCTTCCATCACCAACAGCAGTCACAGCAGCAGCAACAGCAGCAACAGCAGCAGCAGCAGCAACAATCGCAACAAACTCCACAACAGCAGCAACAGCAGCAACAGTCAGTGCAACAGCAGCAACAATCGCAGCAAAACCACCACCGCCATCATCATCATCACAATCACCATCATCATCCACACCAGTATCATCAGCAGACGGTGGCGTCATCCGCGCACAGTAACTTGCGGTTTAGCAGCAGCGATCTAATACTGAGCAGCACCACCAGTAGCAACTTTCGCAGCAACAACCACAATCAATCCTATCTGTTCATTCCGCACCAATCGAACAACGTCGGTGGTGGTGGTGGTGGTGGTGGTAGTAGTAGTGGTAGCAGTAGCATCAACTACAAGACGCACTATAGCAATAGCTCGTACGGTGGCAGTAGCATCGGCAGCTCGGCCAGCTCCAACCCGGTGACGACCGGCTTCCCGCACTGCATCTACCATGTGCCGCTGCCGGACGGGGAGTTTGGTCCGGATCGGGACCTGCGGATACGGACACCGTGCCAGGTAGGTTGATTGGAAGTATTGCCTAAGTTGTCCCTTTTATGGGGTGGGATCTTTTGAGTTGCACGCGAGGAAATTGAAGCTCTGTTTAGGTACTGCATTTTGGGTACTTTTAGGGTGAAGTTGCTTCAAATGTTAGTTACAAAGGTTTCTCAGAATTTCTTACAGTCTTTTATTTGAATGCTTCCTACGACTTGTCAACTACTTTGAAGCCAACAGGCTGTATGTTTGTTCCACAAATATTTGAGAGATTGACAACAAACCTTGAGAAATAGTCCAAAATCCTCAGGCAAACTCCAGGATGTGTTAGTGAACCGTTTAAATCAGTAGCCTTGGAAAGACGTGGCCAGCCATCAGTAAGGGGCATGATAGACGCCTATTCCTCAAGAAAAAAAACAGTTAATACAAGTGAACCAAACACTGAATAACGGCCAGTGATTGACATTCGTGGTGTGATGTCTACACGTGATTCGTGATGGAATGGTATAGGGTTTAGCCACATAATAATCAGACCGCTCTCGTGAAAATGACTCAATCGACCTATCGATAGCAGCACACAAACTCACATTCGCATCTCACACTACATCCGGTCACACAAACGCGCGCAAAACGGGTACGTGTGTGTGTGTGAGTGGGCTAAAACACTGTAAAATGCGATCGGATCGTAAAGCATTAGTCAGATCACTTCAACCACTTTATGATTTAATCATCCGCCACCCGGTGTGTGTTCGTGTGTGCTTGTCAAGACTGTGTTTGCATTCCACGCTGGCACCGCCAACACACCTCTATCACGCCGTCCGAAGATGCATTGCTCGTGGCGTGGCGTGTTGTGCTTTCGTTCGCCGCCTGCTGCCCAGACGAGCGCGTTGCTCACACGTGTGCTGCGGCTGCGATGACGCAGTAGACGACCAACGCTAATGACGTGCATTCGAAAGCAACTAACACCCGTGGAGTCGTGCAGTTGGGACGGGTGAGAACTTTTCCGCTCGAAAACAGTGTGCGCACTCTGTACAGTGCATGTGGTGGAAAAGCTGAACAACACCTTCCACGTCACGATGTCCCACTGCGGGCTGAATAGCGACGAAACTTATTACAGCTTCGCGAACAAAAACAAAAAAAGAAGGGAAAAGGCACACAATTTGACCTAGTCAAGTCAACGGGCTTAGGACGGGTCGAAGCACTGGGTTGTGTGTGTGTGTCCTTAAGCTTGGTTTTGCTGCTGTTGACCTGGTTTTGGCGATTGTTTCGCTCGGCGAGTGCATTCCGTCAGCCACAAGGGAACCATAAATTGTTGCAGTAAAGGCCGGGAAAAGAGCTTCAAGCACACTACAACTAAACGGCAAACCGTCCCTGTGCTCGTTCTGCTTCGCGGACACTGGCCCCAGGGGGAGGGAGACGGTCCTGGTTGAGGATTTTCATTTATGTAACCCGCGGGACACTATTGTTTCTCGGCTGGAATGGCATGAAAGCGGTGAAAAACTGAAGCAGCAAAACTTAAACTAGGTCAAACGCTGGTCCTGCTTGCTACTGCCGAAGGGTATGACGAGAAGGATGTGTACTTTGCTTCATCACCATTATTGGATTCGATCGGAATGCACTGCTCGTTCGATGTACGCAGTGTGCTTTGTACGAACGTTGAATATTGTGCAAGAAATAAGGGTCGGTCTTTGTTGTTTCCAGTGGCTTTCTAGGAATGTGACATAGAAATGAGATTCTAGTAATTTGACAGCATGCCCTACATTTCCATTTGAGAGTGCTTTAGGTTCTTTTCCAGAATTTATTATTCAGTATTTTCATCTGTTAGTGATTGAACGATGGCACATGTGGAGTGTATGATGTACATATTCAAGATATATGGATTGATGTTCTTACAAAATATTGGAGACTACTGTAAATGCTACTGCTTTCTGTACACAAGTCAAACGACGGATCGGCAGGGTCGCAGAGTCGTGTTGAACACTAAAACTACTGAAGGTAGAGTCTCAAACCATTCGTCTATCCACCTGATCCTTCCGAATAGAGGGGTCTAATCCTAAGAATGAGGAGCCATAGTCGCCGGAAGGAGGTTTTAGGCATCGAAATTCAGATGCTCTGGTCCTATTTCTGATTCAGAATTCTTCAGATCTTAAATGGTAGCTATATTAAAGATCTTGAACTACTTTTAGATCAAGCTGTCGTTGCCAGGCCTTTCGCAAGATTCGTATTAATATAATTATTAGGTTGTCTATGGCATTTTCCTATTCTTGATGCAAAAATCTAAAGAATCTGATCTGTTGGCATGCGTAACAACTACTGCAAGGCAGATTTCCTCTTGTCTACAGCTCAGAATTTAGGAATTTCTAGGTAATTGAGGATGTCTTGAGAATCTGGTATATCTTGTTAAAACCGTTTAACGAATTATCCACCTCAAACCACCGCTAAAAGACCTTGGTTTTAATCCCAACTCTACCTTCCTATCTTCTCCTTTCCAGCAATCGGAAATACCTCGAACGTACGTGAAAGCCCCACCGAACAAGACCGTGCGTGACGTGCCCCTGCAGTACCAGTCGACGGGTGGGATCACGACGCACGGCACCACCACCGCCACCATGACCGGTACCGGCGGCAGCTCCAGCCTCGCCAGCTCCATGGTGGACGTCGCGAGCTACTACGGCAGCGCGAAGACAATCGCCGGACGGCCGGCGGGTGACGGTGGCCGTCTGGCAGCGGCCACACCCGGGCCCAGTTTAGGCGGTGGCGCCACGAACAGCAGCAGCAGCGCCACCTGTCAGCAGAAATCGGTCGACAAGCTGCAGAAGATTTTCCGGTTTTTGCCAGGTAAAGCCACTAAATCTTCCACTTCATCATCATCATCGTCGTCCTCCTCGTCGACGTCGTCGTCGTCCTCTGCTTCCTCCACCTCGTCATCCTGCGGTGGTGGCATGAAGCACGCCAGTAATATTAACAACAATCATCAAGGCGCTGGCACGGGCAGTAACCACACTAGCAGCACCGCCAGTCTCAACAACAACAACAACGTCGGCGGCAGCGGTGGCGCCCTCGGTAGCATAAGCGGATCCTATGGACCTAGCAGTAGTAGCGTTATTAGTAGCAATCACGCCAACAACAATCGCGTCGGGTGCGGTGTTGGCGGCAGTAGCGGTAGCAGCGGCGGCGGCAGTAGCGCTGGCAGCAACATTCGAGTCGATGGTCGCGGCGGTTTAAGCTTAGCGGCGCCCGGTGCCGGCATCCACAATCACAACCAGCACTATCGATCTCCTCCCACGCCGGCGGTAGTGGCGGCCACCTCACCGACCTCCTCGTCGGTGTCCTCCTCGTCCACGGCGTCCTCCCCGACATCGTTAAGCAGCGCGAGGCCATCGGAAGCGACCGGCCCGGGCGCGGAACCGGGCCACGCACCCTTCACGATGTGACCGACGGTAAGCGGCGGCAGCGGTGGTGGACGACGCATCGTGGGCAGTGCAGTGAGCAGTCTTTGAATTAGGCCTGCCTTCGCGCGCATCATCTTACCCGATCGTCGCATCCTCCGCCGTTGGCCGAAGCCGCTTAGTGTCGTACCCCAATTATTTAGCTAATCGATGTCGTGATACTATTTGTGATGAAGAGTTAGAAATGGGCATGGAGTGACGGGCTCTGGAGTGTGCTGGTCGTGTTGCGGTGGCAATGCGGGATTGGGCTGCTTAAGTAAGGGATGGACTGGATTGGTTTTTTGTGGGGCAAGCAAACAAAAGCTGTTAAATAGCATTGCGGGTCGCAACGAACCGAAAGGCCAAGTACAAATCTTAGCTCTACTGTGACGGCGCGAACGTGTTGATCGTTTTCTTCGGTAACGGTAACAAATAGGATCGTTTGTAACGTGTAACGTCTGCTCCATTTTGTATTGCACTGTGACCGATACTAGTCATAGAATTGTAACTCGTGGAAGGCGCCTTTCCACGATCTTACCTTGGTCGTTGTGTTCTACGGCAAAGCGTGTCCTACGCGCGCCCACTGGATGTTTTTATTCGTGAAATCTTATTCGAACTAATGTAAAATACCCCAACATTGAAACATTGGATCGATCGTTGCGATTGATTTTTTGTTGTTGTTTTGCTCCTTTCAACTCTCCACTATCGAGCTCATGAGCCTGCTTGGAAGCCTCAAAACCCGCGTCACAGCAATGTTTAAATAGAAAGTAGCAAATATTAATCGTAGAACATATAACAAAAACACACACGCACGCCGCTGGAACTAATTTAGTCCGCTCTGATCATATACTCTTGTATTGCCCAGTGACAACCAACATAAACATAAACAGCACAGCCTGAAGAAGATTAAGCAGGAGGTTGCACACGGGCCAGCATTAACAGCGTTGAAGGAGAGGAGCAGTACATTTAAAACAAAGGAAAGGAAGAAAACGGTTAAAAAAGTAAATACACAAAAAGAATCGAGCTGTACATTTTATGCGCGTATCTTAAGATTTCTAAGCATAACTAAACTATAAAACTAGATTTTTAAAAGCAAAAACCATAGCTAGAGAGAGAGATAGAGAGAGAGGGAGAGAGAGAGAGAGCGAGAAAGGATGAACGGAAAGGATTAGATGGAAACGGTAGAAAGGAAACGAAACGCGAATGGATTGAACCGAACGGGAGTAAAGGAAGGAAAAAGAAGGTGAACAATATTGTAAAAAAAACTATTATAAATTAAACTAAAACAAACTTCGATGTGCAACAACACACCCTATGCGGTTTAGGAGAGCGTGAGCGAGCACAGCATTGAAAATGGGCGGGAAAGAAGTACGAGTACACGTACACGCGGTTTATTTAGTCGAAATCGAGCGCAAGAAAGGGAAGAGAAAACACGTGGAGAAAAGCACACACCCACTCAAAAATACACTTATACCAGGTGGCAACCAACAAGTAAACCAATGAATAAAGGGAAAAATAAGCGCGAACCAGGGCCGCGTTAAAGGATAACTATGTGTGTGTGGCCGGGATGCGTCGTTGTTGCGTTTGTGGTGTGATTCGAAAGAAAGCGTGCCGACGACGTCTGTCTCTCACTTTCTCACTCTTCCCCGACAGACGGGCGCGTTCCTGGCGGACGGCGAAATGAAGGACGAACTCTATGAGCAGGTGTGTACGTGTGTGTGTGTGTTTGTGTTTCTGTGTGATGGAATGGAATCTAGCAAAAATGTTCTATTTGTTATAAGTTGTATTATTTAAGTAAATCAATTTGTCACGTGCGAGAAGTATAGCAGAGTGTGGATAGGGGTGTGAACCAGTGTGTGAACCAGAGTGTGAACCATGTTTGCATGTTTTTTTGTCGTATGCGTGAGTGTGTGTATGTGTGTGTGTGTGTGGTAAAACAGAGAGAGAGAAGGTGAGGGAAAGAGCATTCATAGGCGAAAGAGTGGCGAGTCAATCAAAGATAAACATAATTCATAGACAAATATGCCCAAAACTACATACATTTGCTCACAACAGCACACATAGTACGGCAGCATGCAATGCTGATCGAAGAATAATAACACACACACACACAAAACACAGTGTAACTCAAACGTATCGCTTAGCATTCGCTTAGTAAACAGAAGCTCCTTACATGGTTGATGAGGCAAGGCATTCGAATCAATAGTCATACATGTTCTGCAATAAACAGGAAACCGAAGGATAATAATAACGAAATACTATCTACCACCACTACTGGCTACTACCACAACAACAACAACAACTACTACTACTACTACTACTACTAATATTCATTACTGTTACTATCAATATTGCTGCATCGTATTACCGGATAGAGACCGTTTGCCGCAAAGCCATTTACCAACAACAGCAAAATACAATAAAACAAACTACTGCTTCTGCTACTATACACAAACGCTCGCTCGTAACAAAAAAAACCTACAATTTGTGTGCCACAAATGTTCACCTCAAATTGCAAACAAAACAGCAACAGCCACAAACACTAACTGCCCCTGCAAGACGGGGTCCACTGAATGCATACATTTTCCTCACATAACAAAACAATAAATGAAAATAGCGCAACAAAACCAGAGAGTAGTGAAACCAGAAAGCGAAGAATAGGATAAGAAAATAGAAGGAGTAACAAACAAAACAAAACAAAACAAACAGAAGGTAAAACAATGGACAACAGATCAGTGTTTGCTCTCCGCAGCGCCAACTACAGCGAAAACAGCGAAACTAAAACTACCTTTTTAGCTAAATAATGTGTGTACTAATGTAGACACTTGTGTAAACATCTTTTTATTTAGCGAATGCAACAACCACGCAAAAAAGTAACAAAAAGAAGAAGACGAAGAAAAACCGCACACCAGGAATCCACTATAACTACTACCACTACTACTAATACTACTTACGACTACTACTAACTACTACAACTACTTGGCTGGGAATGTGTAATCTTTCTAATAGTATGAAATGTGTGAAGCACCAGAACCAGCAAAATGAAGAGAGAGAGAGAGAGAGAAAAACTGCTGAACAGGGAGCTGAAGAGTTTTAAAGAAAAACGTTTATTATCTTAACTATTATAGTTTCAATTAGCGTGGATTATTGTCAGTACTAATATTATTATTTAAAAAGGGGAAAGGCTCCCTTACAAACTAAACCCCCCGCGCATGTCAAACAGGCGCGGTGAGTGTGGTGTAAAAAAAAACAAAACAGTGAAACGGCTCTAGCGATAAGAAAACAGGCAAAAGGGAAAGTCAACAGGGTGGAGAGTTTGAGATAGGAAAATTTGTAAAACAAGTAAAGCAAGTAAGCAACAAGGGCGACAAAAAAGAAGGTGAACGGTTCGTCCACGGAACGCGCCTAAATGTAGGCAATTGCATTAATACTTCCTTTTAATGTACGTAACCGATGGGGACGGTGTGTATGTGTGTGCCTGTGCTGCCGGGAGTGAAAATAGGGACAGAAATGGAGTGTGTTCTTCAAACACATACATACACACCAGGTAACGAGATAAACAAAAAATATATTTATTGTGTAGACCCCGTTCTTTTTTTTTGTTTCTTATTTTAATAATGATGGGTAACAACGGTAATGCAAATGTGTTTTATTTTAGATAAAATGGTTAGAAGTAGCCCGAAAGCGAGTGAGAGAGGGAGAGAAAGCGAGAGAGAGAAAAAGAAAGAGAGAGAGAGAGCAGGGTTCACCATGTGTGGCTTAATTTGCGCGCGTGTGTGGCCAGCTTCAGGGGGATGATTGTTTGTAGACAAACGAGCAGAAAAGAGCAGCAAGATTTGATCTGTTGCATAGTGAATTGGAAAATCCAAACCCTTGAAACTGGGTCAATTTCGGCCAAAAAAAAGGCGCACATAACGAACCTTGTAGCAGAGCGGTGAGCAGAGCTAGGTAAAATGTGCTCGTAACAGAGTTGGCAGTTGGCAGGCCGGTGCGTGTAGTGAAAGTGAATGTATGACAAATTTGTGATAAATATTTATTTAACGAATGATTAGTATCGACATTTGATGATTCGATGGTGGTCAGCAGCATGTGCCAGGAGGTTGTAACGAGGGTGTATGCAGGAGCGAAGGAGGAATGATTGGAATAACATAAAAGATGGAAAACGGCGGACTAGAGGTCAACTTGATCAGCGTAATTAAGGAGGATTATTTATTTGGTTTTGTTTCACGTCGATTACAGGCTTCCTTTCCATTTTATAACGAAAGGACCTTCCTTTTTTATGCATTCACAAAAATTGGCATTTGATCTTGCTCAGCGTTTGAAAGTTTGAAAGTTCACATCGTTCCACAGCACACGGCGCAATAGTAGTAAAAGGCAGTATCAATCTTATACCCCGCCGTGTAACTGCTGTTAGGCATGAAAACATCAACATATTTAAATCGGCATTAAACTTGGAACTACCGACAGAGAAAGAGAGCAAGAGACATGATCGGAAAGGGATGCAGCAGCGTGCAGAGTAGAGAAGAAGAAGAAAAAATGGAAAAAAGAAACTGAAATCGAAATGTGATAAATGGTAACGGAATGGAAAATCGAATGTACGTGTGCGTATGTGTGTGTGTGTGTGTGTGGGTGTGGGTGTATGTATGTATGCTCACAGCGCCACGTGCTCTCCCATTGTACAGTGGAGCGGTGTGTGTGTGTTCATTGAAAGCTCTGGTGTTCATTAATTCAATAAGGGTGTGTTTAGCAACATGTGGATGTGACGACAAGGGTTGATGCAAAAGCGAACCCTTCCAGTTGCGGAAGAGCAGTCGCGCGGTCCAATCATTCTTTGCATAGGCATCGATAGAAATGAAAAGATAGATCGAAAATGATCTATAGAAAAGAGAGGAAGAAAGGACCAGAGTGTGCAACTTGGAGGTGTGTCCTGTGTGTTTCTTTCTGTGTGTACTGCGCGTGCAAGCGGGAAGGGGCTGGAGCGAGTTTCTTCGGCTACGGTGATGATGTTTAAACTTATCCTAATCGAATCGTTGTTTTTTGATAGCGTAGACTAAATAATTAAATCCGTGTTCTGTGCATCAGGCTAATCAACGCAAGTGAGCTGAGCGGGAGTGGGAGAGAAAGAGAGCAAGAAAAACAGAAGGTGGTCACCTATTGGCAGACGAATGTTTGACGCTAATCGTAATGAAAAAAGAATTAAACAAAAGATGAACCAAAAATTTGATATAACGTGAACGGGATGATGAGAAAAATGGCAGAATAAGCTCTATAGCTATAAATATGAATATGAAACAGAAAGGAAAAAAATACAGCAGAAGAGGAAGAAGGAAAACAAATACATATTAAGAATCGCACATACAACTAAAGGAGAGAAAATAGACAGCAACCGTAATCGTGTAACGCGTTACGCTTCCCGCGATTACGACCAACCCTTCAAACCAGGCAGCAGATAAAGCAGACTTCCACTTAAGCGCTGGAGCGGCCCCGTCAGTGCTTGGCTTGGCTCTCTGTTCCTGTTTCGGTTTTTAACTTGAAGCTTTCCGTACTTCTTTGTAAATGGCGTCGTTTGATTTCAACCATTTCCTTCCTAGCGGGGTGTAGCTCGAGGGGCGTTTGTTACCGATCATTCAAACGCAGTAAGTGTCCAATAGCTTTATACAAACGAATGATAACTCAAGTATGCATACCAGGACCAGGTAGGGAGAGGTGAGGGGTGGAATTGATACTTTTGTCTGCAGAATCCAGAGAGAGAGAGAGAGAGAGAGAGAGAGAGAGAGAGAGAGAGAGAGAACAAAAACAAACAAACTAACTACCATAAGAAATGTTGTTTTGTGGAAGCAACTGAAACAATAGAGCAAGGAAAACAATAATAATTCAGAGCAGCAACAACAAATAGATATACAACAGGTGACACGCAGACAGTTATAGCACAATTATGTAGTGTAACGTAAGTATGTAAAGCAAAGCTAATCCAACACACTCACACATAAGAGAAAGAGCAGGAACATAATAAGAAATGAATCCAATTAAAAATACAACAGGAAATAAAGTAAAAAAAAACAAACTAGATAAAAGCTCGTTCCTTTTTGTGCAAAGAATCACACCAGAAAATGTTAAGCAGAGTTTAGGTTAAACGCTACAAAATACAAATAACCCATCTGTGCGCGAGGGCACGCCCTCCACAGTACCACGTAAACCAGAACCAGAACCAGAGTTCCGAACGCTTTTACCGATACTAATGCGCAGAGCAAGGCAGCCCCATATATCATTCGGCCGGGCTAGTACAGTCTCCACCCGCAAGCAGTGGCATCTAGGCGCAAGCACAAGCATGTATGTAAATAGTGTACAAATAGTGTATCCAAAACATAACGAAAAGAAGAGAAAAAAAACGACTACAATATAGAGGCGTAAGCGACGAACGCGTTGGCCCCGTGGAGCTCCGTGGGAAAGACATTTTAAAGCATGTGGTGCAAGGCGCGTGTTAAAAACACGCGCAAGCAATTTTATTTAGTGAAGCCTTCATCTAAAGTAAGCCTTCGTATAACCAGACACTTACACTTACACACACATACGACACTCTGCATCACGTTGGTTGGTTGCCCGTTTTATTGCGTTTTGTGTTCTGACTCCTTTCTGACTCCTGTTCGGCGATCGGTTTCCCATTTGTTTTACAATACTAAAGAAATGCATTATGCACGTTATGAGAGAGAGAGAGAGAGAGAGAGAGAGAGAGAGGTGAGCGTGATCCCTGTGGTGATGGACAGGCAAAGTGGGGAGTTTTCCGCGTGGTAGCAGTAGTAGCTCGAAGCCGCAAAATGCAAATATATATAGTTAGGGAATGAGATGCGTGCGAGTATATGTGTTTTAACTGTGAGTCCAGCAAAAGTCCAAACGAAGGAGAAAACAAGGCGAGGTTGTGTGGTTGCGATGGTCATGGCGCATTAGGAATGAATGTGACTAAGTAAGCAGCACTCAACACTCTAGGAAGGACATGCATGAATTGTATGTGTGTGCGTGTGTGTGTAATAGCGATCAATCGAAGGGAAGGAGCGAAATGGTGGTGCGCGCAAAAGAAAATCAAACAAATCATATTTATTACGTATTGGGGAAGTGTAGGGCAAAGGTGTGCGTGATACACTCGCTAAGATACCGTGCCACACAACTGCGTCACTTGGTTGGTCGGTCAAGCGCCACTCCATATGCGTTCGTGTGTGTGTGTGCAGTTGTGGAACGGGACTATATATATATATATATATATATATATATATATATATATATATATATATATATATATATATATATTGAATATATATTACTATTATTCATATGAGTAATACTAATAACAATAGTACTATTGATAATAATGAAAAAAGGTAATATTAATAATAATTATAATAACAAACAATATGGATATGATGGTAAATGATAATAATGGAAAAACAGAAAAGTAACTAAATAATTTAATGAGAAAATAATAAATAATGAAATTAACATTCCCCAATGTGTTGTCTCGGTTGTATTTCGTATCACTTCGAGCTCGAACTTTAAGGCTTTAAGGTAATATGAAGATATGTTTAATATCACTTTATAAATCACTATATAAATAGTGCTAGTACTGGAACTGTTTCGGTCCCAGACTCGGACCAAATCTGGAAGAGGTACAGGTACAGTTGCAGGAACGGGATGAAATCGAGAGCTATTTCAGAATCGTTAC
>AXCO02009870.1:0-13709 GCA_000473525.2 Anopheles melas
TTTTTTTGTTCTGCAGCTCAATTCATCATCCCAGCGCGACGGCGGTTGACGCCACCGTTCCTGGGTGCATCGGAGTCGGTCTGATATTGAATAGGCAAGAGTGTCAATGTGTTTGTATATATATATGTGTGTGTGTGTGTGTGTGTGTGAATGGGCACTTGTGCAAAGGTTTTGTTTTTCACGAAGCGCCATTTCGGAGTGTAAATTTGGTTAAGAGTCTCGTTTCTATTCTTCTACCCTTCCTTCTAATCTTGTTTGCGTGTGAATGCGTTTGCGGGTGGAGGAGTGTGTGTGTGCCGGTAGCTTTGCTGTTGGTAGCGCTGGGACGGCGGCTACCGCACTTGATCGGGAAAATGTTTGATATTTGCTCTACCCAAAAACCGGCAGCCGCCGGCCACTTTTCGGTGAATTGGTATGCTTTTCCTGGCTCAGTGTTTGATGAGATTAAGTCGTAACGAAGCTTCGTTTGTTGGAATTGACCTGAGATTGTTTTTTTTTGTGGTTTAAGTTGAAGTTGAAGTTGAAGGAAAAGGATACCCAGTGATTGTTGAGAAGATGATATGAAGAGGTGATATGATTTTTGGAAGGTTTGAGTTATACCGCAGTATTTGATTTGAATATTGTATTCTACGAAGAATTGTTTAACATATGATGCCCTAATGTGTACAATGTCCCAACAAAAAACTGTAAAAGAGCAACACATTTTAAAGCTTCAATATTTTCCAAAAAAAATCCCAATTTTTATCAAGAACCTTTTCAGCGAAATTATGGCTTATTAACTTCAAACCCCCTCAACCAAATTAGCCATTCAATCATACGCAACACGCAACGACAGATTGTTGAGCTTGATGGCGCGTAAAATTAACCCACTACGACATAAAAAGCTGCAACTTTCTTCCACCCTTAACGGTTCAAGTGTTCAATTCCGGCGACCCAAATTCCGAGCGGGTGTGTGCGGGTTTTTTTTTTTGAGTGTGTGTGGTTTTAAAATTAGCTCAAATTATCCTTTTTTCCCCAAGCGCGCACATTTCCCAGCATCTCCACACATGAAAGACGCATGGCAGCATCCGGGCGTACTTTCCCTTTTTGTGGCCGTTACACACGTGACCCAAACCAACGAACCGACCGACACGGTTTCGGTCCAACAAAGGACAGTTTTGTTCCGGGCAAAACCAAGGCACCCTGGTTCGGGTTCACTGGAGCGTGTAGTTGGCACACTCGTCCTTTTTATTATTGCCTCAGGGATTGCCACTCACCGGCAACTGTGAGATTTAAATGTACACACGGGTGAGCATACGGAAATAGACATCGGAAAGACCACTTATGGACGATGAGGACGACCCGGGTGGTTTTGTGGTTACTGCTGCCGGTTGTACCCTGGGCCCGGTAAAGGATAATTCGGTCGCCGGCAAAATTAGATGCCCGTTTGATAGCGGTGCGCCGTGTACACTTCACTGGTTCGGATCAAAGTCCTGAGGTTGCTGCTGCGTTCCGGGGAGACGGACGTCTTTGATCGGTCGATCCCCGGACAACCGTAGTACCAAGTGCGAAGCGCCTGGGTTCGGGAAGAAATCAAACAAAAGTGCTGTGCTGGAAAGATGTACCTTTCGAACGGTCACACAAGATTGGCTGACGACAACGCCGCACCTTGACAGACTTGTGTGCTACTCGATTGTGTGCGTGTGTGTGTGTGTGCACATTGCTTCGAATCAATGCTCATTAGGCATTCCGCACCGGTAGCCGTCCATATTTATAATAGGGCCAATTTTCTTCATCACTTATTCCGGACACCCCGTCCGCTTTGGTGCCGGTGGGTACGGCAACGCTTGTACGCATGCAAATATACCGAAAATAATAATAAAAAAAAAATAAAATAAACCGCCCGCAATCATAATCACGATCGAAGACGGGACGGGACGCGTTTGCATAAACGCCGAACGGACGTGTGGTTTCGTTGCGCAAAGGTACAAACAACCCCACTCCCTTTGGGTAGCCCGTACTTCCAACCCGTTCTGTCCTAGAAGGCCTACGCGGAGCAAACTTCTTTTATTAGTTTTTGAAAGATGAATCAATGCAAGGTTTTCGGCCCGGGGCTTTCGGGTAAGGAATGAATGAAAAGCTTCAGGTCCAGCACCAAGTTCTGCATTCAGTTTAGTCGGTTTTGTCGGGCTATTGTGCTTTATTTTTGGCGGTGTTCCTTTTTGAGTGTGCCTCGCTCAATAGACGTGCCTAGAGCTGGTAGTCGGTTTCTGAGTCGGGATAGGCATTAAAAATGAATGCTCCACTAGTCACCGCTCTAGCAGGGCAAGGGGAATCGAACCTATAAACACCTCTCTTTGACTCATCCGATTGAAATTTTCGGTCGGTACGGTTTGATATGCCAATGGACAGAAAGGATGGGGAAGGAGGTGTACAACCGAACCGTCGAACCGGGTAAAACGTTAACACTTCGTCGCGTTTTGAAGTGACATGTAAGCTAATTCGAATTTGTGTACAGATTTTAAACCGGTGAGCGTTGGCTAGGAAGCAGAGGATCAAAGTGGGTGCGCAGAATATGAGATGCCACCATCCGCCTGTCCATCGAAACTCCCCATCCCCCTTCGAGAAATGCGCACAGGATCGGTCCGGAGCGGTGTTGTCGGCTTTTTGGAACATGCCGATGTTGCCGTTGTTGCTGTTGCTCTTGGTGGTTGTGGCGGTTTCTTACCTTTTTGGCTCCATCTCGTTTGGGTCAATCCGTTTTTAGGCAGGCTACGAGTGCAAGCGACACACCGGTTCGGTGTGGGTAGGCAAGTGCTGAAGGTCGGGGTCCACGGGCAGCAGGACAACAGACAGGCGGTGTGCGACTGTGTTGGGCGGCATTCTTTTTTTTTTTGCCTTTTCCTAGCTGCCCGAGGTGACTGTGTGCAAGTTAATTTCACGATTATGTCGGGAAGGTGTTTTTTGGCAGCAATTCCGAGAGGGAGAAGACGAGGGAAAGCAGATAGCCGCATCCGCCATTGATGGATCACATAAATCTTCGTGGTGTGGCGGTTGTTTGAGATGGATGATGAATATGTTTTTTTTTTTGTCTTGGAGTTGGAGGAGTCATAGTTGAGGGGTATAACTTCTTTGAATAGAGTTGTAAAAAGCGCAAACTAAGAACTCGATGAAATTTCAAAAAGATCGTTTGACATTCAATGTTACTGTACAATGAAGAGTTGGCAATTTAGAGCTTATTTTTGTGCTATCAAATTCTTATGTTTCATGGTAACAAGTTGATACCATGAAACATAAGAATTTGATAGCACAAAAATCTGTCAGTTTTAAATCAAGAAAAGGTATCTTAATTAGGTTCGAATAAATTTGATAAACTTTATTAGTCATTTCATATTGTTTTACTATTTTTAAGGTCCTTTTTTGTTATATTAACTGAGTTTTACTAGTTGAGAAGCTAAGGAAAATTATTTTAAACCAACGGATAAGTTAATTAGATGCACCATTTACCTGGTTTTTAAATAAACTTTTTAAATTATTTTACACATACTAATGTCAACTGATACAATCTTGATATTGTATGATATTGTATCTGGTTTTATTTGAGGGGAAATTTGATTTAAATGTATCTTTAAATCTCACGCTGTATCTATCTTAAAATCAGTTTGAATATATTTCACTTCACTACCTCAACTTTTACCAGACAAGACCAGACTTAGGGCAATGTACTCCCCAACCCGCTCTAATCTTGCCTACATCGACTTCTGATCTTTCCCGACCAATTCCAGCCCGCATATCGCGGTAAGAATTGAGCAATCATTTATCTAAACCTTTGGCCGCGCTCTATACCTCAAACATGACATTTCCCGGAAATGTTGTGTTGTTGTTGTGTAGCTGTCAAAGAACTTGTTGTTTCACTAGCTTGTTTGCTCTTGTCGCGTAACAAACAGCATCCTCCTCCCACCAACAGTTTCGAAGCTACCAAACGCACCTTTGGAGCCTATCTGCTATGCCGCCTGCCTCGTTCGCCCGTAAATGATTGATCACCGTCAGCGTAACACCTTTTAGCGGTTCCGAACAGCTGAAAACTCCCACCGGCAAAAAACAGGAAAAATATCTACAGCTCAGTCTAGTAGCAAAACAACGTTTCAGAGCGCGGGAGCCATTTTGTTTGTGCCGTGAAATCGTTATCACACCTCCGGAATCTAATTAGCCGCACAAACAGCGGCGCGTCGTAAGTGGCCATTGGCGGCACGCACCCTTTGAATTAGATTTCCTGCGCTGTGTTTGCTTTGTTGTTAGTTGTGAGTGTGTCAAGCAAAAAAAAAAAAAAAAAAAAAAAAACAAAATGTTCGCCTCGGGTGTCTAGTGAACTGAACGGGCACTGTGAAGAGTGTGCTTCGGTAGCCGAATTGTTATGGAGAGCACTTCCATTACATGAGCACAAAATCTTCACGTTGGTGCTGGTTTAATAAGCGAGCTGATGACCGCTGTTATGAGAAATGGATCATTTTAGGCTTTCAAATATATTATTGCCAATCTACGTTTTAACTGTCCGCATTGGCCTATAACTTTAAAACAGCAAATCCCGTGAAATAAAAGAAACGACAAACGGGGCAAACCTGATCGGACAAACTTTGCCTTCAGTCTTCATATTTTTTTAATATCCCATAATTATCCACCGTAAGCACCGGGACGTGGTAGATTTTCATTAAAAAACAAAAACAAAGGCACAGTGATTGGAAACAATCGCTCACAGCACGCGGAAATTGATGCGATTCCCACGGCGGCCGGCGTGGCGTTCTCGCGTTCCCGTAACAAAACAATGTGTCAATAAAAGTGTGATTTTCGTGGTGCGTCCTCCCCCGGACTTTGTTTCGAGGCTTGCTAGTTTGGGTGCTGTTCGTTTGGTCTGCCCATCAATAGCCATCATCGAAGTATGAGCACGTACACCGTAATGCCCCTCATCGAACGGGGGAAGAGAAAGCGGAAACAAATGCTCATTAAACGGCAGCGACCGGCTCGTGACAGGACTCACACACAGAAACACACACCGTGAGCTAATTTTGACCACCTTCAAATGTACCACCTCTTCACTTTCGTGCGCAGAATTTCGGGTTGGCAGGCAAGCCGATCGATCTGCCGAGGGGCCGCCTGCCGGCTAGAATGATGATGCCGTTAGGACAGAGGCTGCTGAAGGGGTTGTGGGTATCGGCAAAGCCTCGAAACCCTCGGGCCGAAGGAAACATTCATCATTTCTCACGTCATCGTTACGATTATCCTCCGGAGACCTCCGGAACCTCCACTACTCCCACAGTCAGGTTGGGTAATGGTGCCATTGTTGTGGTGCGTTTTCTCCCACACACACAGCACAGTTTTCGAAACATTCACATTTATTTCGGGAACGCGTTGGCTCGTAAATTAGCGTCCACAAAAGCAAAAAAAAAAAAGAAACCCTCTGAAGGTGACAAATTTCGACGTTCTAAGCATATTTTCTACCATTTTTTCGGGGTGTTGGTCCTCTCTTTCCCTCATTTGATTGTAACGGGTGTTAAGTAGCAAATATTTCTCACACTTTTCCGGTTCGTTTCTTGTGCCCGTGTTGTTTTACGGAGGCGGGGAGATTTTGTGTACACCCAAACGAGCCACCCAAAGGCCATCGCGAAAGCGAAGCGCGAGGGGCAAGCAACATTCCTAGCAGCCTGGTGTGAATATTACACGCACGCACTTGCCACCGGTGCCCGTAAAAATTAGTAGCGATTATTCTTTTATTCGCTACACCTTCGGTCGCAATCGGACGAGCAGGAGCGAGTGGAGGGTGACAGTTGACAGTTTTAGTTGTTTTCGGGAAGTGGTCCTCGGTGCTTGCCTAGCGTGCTTGGTGCGTTTGTTTCGGCATGTACTCAACCGGTTGACAAATATTTATGAGCATGAGCAGCGTGAGGTGCGACTAGAAACACCTATGATAGGGAGGGGGGGGGGGGGTGCAGCCAAAAAATGCCCCCCCCCCCCCCCGCATAGTGGTGTCTAAGTGAGGACCTAGGACCGATCGTTAGTGGACTGTATTCGTATCAACCGTCATAAAAAGAGAGAGACGGCAACACTCCAACCGGTGCGTGCGTGCGTACGGTGTTGTTTATTTTATGTTGCGTAGTGAAATGTGGAAAAAGCTTCCCAACACGTTTCGTGACACAAATTTATCTGCCCGTACGATCTTTACCACATTCCATTCCAGCTTTCGGCAAACGCACTGTGTTGGGAGGTTCAAAAAGGGGTCTATTAATTTTGACCCACCTGGCAGTAGTGTAGTGCGAACGCGATTGTACCCCCGGCGGGCTTTTACGGCAAACGGCTTTCCCTTTCTGCCGTTGTGTGGCCATAATTCATGCGCCGATGGGCAATCCTCGCTAGGAGCGCGAGCAGCTACTATCACGGACGGGCGCTTTTGAGGTGGGTTAATTATTAATTAGGCCCAACTGACCCCGAGCGAGGCTAGTGATTTCGTTCCTGGCTGGAAGAGAACGAAAGGATATGTAGGAGAAACAAATGGACAACCTTTTCCGAAGTCCTTGTGCTGCGCGTGTGGTGAACAAATGGTGTGTTTAACTTGGTGTTGGCCATTTTTATTTCAACCAATTTACATCCCAACCCTGTAATAGTGTTTTATTTTTATTTTTTTGCTTAATTGTAATGCAGCACTGGTGCTTGGTACACTATCAAGAGTGATAATTAATTCACCCGGCCGATTTATTATAATGCAGAGAGCAGATAGGGAACCGACGCCCTCGACCGACGGGATATTGTTTTTATGATCTCCTTCGCACAGTCGTAGAAGCATTGACACGTCATATTTAATGTGCTTTTTTATATTTTTTTACAACACATTACAAGTATTTCTGATACAAAATAAGTAGCAAATTCCAGTTAGAAACTTTTACAAAATACAGCCCAATCACCTCGCTAAGGCAGCCGGCTTACAGCTGACGTTCCTTGTGTGCAGTTCCAGGATGCGTGTACCGATATTGCCAAGCAGTTTAGGGATCAAGAGCAAAAACGCAAGTCCTGCCCTGCACCAACACCAACAAGACACACAAGGAACACAAGGGCTGCAGCCAAACCATGCTAATGATGGCGCTGCAAATATGGCCGCGGATTAGGTTATGCAGCTCACAGCACTGCTGCTGCTGCTGCTGCTGCACTGCGGTTGAATGTGTTTTTTATGCAAGAACAACAAAGATAACCAATACATATACACACAGCAGCTAGAACAACAATAAAAAAAACCCTTCCTTTGCTTCAAACTCTAACCCGCCCGTACACACACGCAGCCCACAAATAACGGCGAGGGCTTTTTTGAATAGAGCGAGGGCTCCGCGTGCATAACCCATGCACACACACACACACACTCGTAGAAGAGGAAGAAAGGCACATTTGGGGTGGAAAAAAGGGGGCTGAAGTAGAGGGGGTGAAAAAACCCACTCGTAAGCCTCTCCGGTAATGGGCACTGAAGTACTTAAAGAAGGTGCATGCAGTCACACCTCGGACGGCTGTGTGGCTCTCGGGACAGGGTGGTTCACAGTACATCCTGTCGGTGAGAAAGGAATCGGTTGTGCAAGGCAGAAAAACAGTAGTGTGCAGCAGAGTTGGGACAGAGATGGCTTGAACATTGAAATTGATTTTGATATTATATTTTTGTTTTTAATAGTTTTCCCCTTTAGTTCTAGTATTGTATCTACAATAGATTTATTTTAGCAATTCACAATAATCTTCTCACTCTTTATATTATCTGTGTACTAATTATATAAATTCGCTAGAATTTGAAATAAATCGTCAAACTGAACGAAGCCTTATACTAGCCCTGTCCCTGTGTCGTTGATTGCATCACACACGTTAGCAGTCCTTGCGTTCTGTAAAGCAGTCCTGTTCTGTTCCTTTATATAGGAACACCTTTCATTTTTCTCGATCCTATGAACAGCGCGAAAGCACAACCACAAACCCTCACACGCACACACTTATGGCACATATGGCATACGAAGCCACATTATTGTTCCAGACGTGGAAAGGATATGAATACTACGCGTTGTTCAAGCGAATGTTGCTCGTAATTAGCATGATGATGATGATGGTGATTATGATGATAGCGATGCGCATAGTGTGATGATGGGTAATACCAGAGCAATGGTGTTGTAGCTGATGATGAGCCTTCTTTTTGATAAAAATTTTTGTTTATTTGTTGAGTTTATTTTCTTTCCCTTTTCTTATGGGAAAGTTATGGATGAAATAAATCTAATTAATTTACATTTGCCGCGGCAACCATTAAACTGCACAAACGCATTAAACCAACCGATCCTGGCTGTAGTGTGGTTTCTGCAAGCATCATATTTCACGGTGGTTTGTCTTATCATTTGGTGCAAATGTCAACTCTCGCCCGTACACCATCCATCATTTTGCGCGCACGCCGTTGAGGGATTTATTTCAACGAAATAAATTCGCTCTCTCTCTCTTCAGCAGATGATGAAAACGCGTAAGTGGAGTGGTCGGCAACGTGCTCGCTTTCAAACGTACGGGAGATTTTTGCATTGACTTACAGCGGCTCTTCGATAGCGTTACGGAATATGAGCCTTACAAACTTTATTAGAAAGATATATTTTAAATGATATATTTAGTTTTTTGATATATTTTAAATTTTTCAAACCTCAATTAAAAGTAATTACTTACAATAACCTTGCATTAAAGTTAATTCGTACAATCAAAATACTAAATGTTCCATTGCAAGACTTTACAGTTGAAACTAAATAAAAAATAAATTTTGCTCTTCCCATTGGAACAAGATTTGACGAAACGCTGTCCTAGGCAATTTTGCACTCAAAGAGCAACGTGTATGCCGACACGGGACAGGTTTCCGGTACAAGTGTAGAAATGGATGAGATATATTAATAGAATTTCACATCTCAAAACTACCTAGGATAGGTGCCATAGGGACAAAGAACCAACGCGCAAACGACACCAGGAATGTCAATAAACATTGCAACGCTTCGCCAGGTGACGGCTGCGTATTCGTGTCGCGGTGATGTGCTACCACACTGCTACCACTGTGGAAGAAAACTCGCACGGGCAGAACATGAAGTTTGAAGTTTTATTTTCGTTTGTCTCCGTTTTCTTGCTGGTGCAGCTAGAAGGAAAAGCTGGTAAAAATATTCCAATCGCACACAACCTTTTCGCAACCTTCGGGAGCAGCCTCTTGCTACTCCCGGCGGTCGTAGCCGGGTTGTTGGGCCCGTGTAGTAAGACTTTCTTCACCACTCAGCGCGGTCACGAATAAAATTGAGTTGCTCGCTGCTGTGCTCGGGCAGTTTCGGGTTGGCCCCGGCAGTTTGTTTAGCGGTTGAGTGATTTCCTTACCCTGCCCGCCGGGACCAAGTTATTACACATTTTTTCTTTCACCATCCTCCCTCCTTTTGTCTTCAATTCACTGTCAAAGAATTTTCCATTTTCATGTTTAGCGCGCGTCTGTGCGCAAGGAGGAAAGTGGTTTTTCTCGTTTTTCTACACCTTCGACGCGAAGACACGCGGTGCAAAAAAGGTGCTACGAGCTCATACCTTCACTGTGCCGAACCGGAACCCACTTTAATCGGCCAGGCCCAGGCTAGCCGAAAAGTATGCGCGCCGGCTTTCCGGTAGCTGCGGAATGTGTTCCCCTTGTACCGCCCCGTGGAAAATGGATGATGTTTTGGGGGTTTCTGCTGCTGCTGCTGCTGCTACTATCTTGCCTCGCTTTACTATTTCCATTTAATGTTTTTCGCCGCTGCTACTGCTGCATTGCAAGAATTTTTTCTTTCTATCTCTCTCTCTATCTTCACTTTGATGTTACTACGGCTACTCTTCCCGCTCTCCACAAATAACCACGACCGAATAGGTGAGTTGGTCTTCAGTCATCAGCATCGGCGCTGTTCGCTGTAAATCGACAAAATTGCGCAAATAACTTTCTCAGACACCTGCTCGAACGGCGCCAGAAAAGACGCCCCTCTCGCCCCATCCCCCTTCTCAGAGAGACCCATCAACTGTTTACAACATTGTGGGACTTGTGCGTTTTGTGTTTTTCATCTTGTTTTTCACCTAACCCAACCCCGAGGGGGTCAACACAGAGGCAACAAAAAACGACCTCTCTGTCTTTCTCTCTGTGTAAAAAAGCACCCCTTCCCATTGTGTTTTCTTTCACTCTGGTTAGTAGGGCTTTTTGGAAAGAAGATAAGCATTCGGTTGGTTTTTCGTAGCACCAAATCGTAGTGTCAGTGTATGGGTCTCATGTTTTTTGTTCAGTTTTCATTTCACCAGCAGCTTTCAGCCCAGCCGCGGGAGCGCGCGCGAAGAAGCGCGAGTAATTAGCGATATTATTTATGTTTTGTGCCTCCATGGTCCAACATGATAATTAATAACAATACCCACCTCATAAATAATTTACAAATAGTTTCACGTTCCGGTTTCCCGTTGCTTCGCTCTTGCCCTAGCCAAGAGCGTTTATTGGTCGAATAAACCAACACAGACTCTACAGTTTGTTAGTTGAGCTTTTGGTATAATGAATTACTTTTGCTTACGGCTACAAAGTGGTGCTTCAAAACTAAAAAAAAGAGCTTGTTAGATAGATTAGCAGCAGAATCAAGACAGGACAGGAAAAAATTGTTGGTTGTTTTGAGCGCAAAAAAAGAACAAGCGTATTTTGGTGATTAGATTTAATGTGTAACGTTTCACAAATCAGTCGTGAGCGTACCTTTACCGTTTACGGAGCTTATTGAAGTGCTCTGGATTGCCACATCACACAGTGTTTGCTGTGAGGGACTGCTTTATTTTCAAAATATGCGATAACAAAACGCCCACAAAACATGAATTTTAAATATAATAGCTCCGATATCCAACTCATGTTGCGGTTCGTCTTTTTTGGCATTTATATCAATGCTAACGAAATGCAAACAAAACCAGTTTAAACTATATCTCAGAAATAATTTTGATAAAATCCAATAAAAATGCCAAAAAAAGCTACTTAAATTATATAAAAATAAGCAAAACTAAAGCAGAAAATGTTCAAATCTAATCGACACAGAGCACAAACAACTTCAACACTAACGCAATCTCTGCCCCCAAAGCTTATTAAAACTTCCCTTTTCATTTCCACCCTCATTATCAGCATCACCAACACCGTTGGTCGTAATCAAAATTTGTGTGGAAAACGAAACGAAAGCGAGTAGAAAAGTGTGGTCAAAAGCCAACACATAATTAATGACCAAAGCATACCTTCCAACACCTTGGCCGGGTAACACGACTACAAAAAGAGAGAAAGAAATATAATCCAAACTAGTGTTTGTGTTAGGACTGTGAGTGAGAGTAATAGTTTCCATCTCGCGCTCAGTTTTCCATCCATTGTTGTACGTTACGTTCAGAGCCAACCTTTCTCGGCTACAATCCCGAAAGCGAGCTGCACCCATCTATCTCTCGAATTGTTTTTTTTTCCCTGTTCCCTGTTTACTTAGCAAAGATTGTGCTGCTGAGTTGGTGTGATCCTGGAGGGGTGTCTACATATGGGAGCGTTTGGAATGCCACGGTTATTTGTATGAAATTTATTAATTTGATTCTTATATTTGGTGCTGCTGCCAATCCATATTCATTCACTCGCTCCAGCGCACTCAGTCCACTGTTTTGAGAACCAATGTTAGTTCCCGTGCCTCTGTTTGGCGAAAGAATGATAAAATGCTGCCCACAAAGTTTTACAATGAGTAAGATAAGATAAGCGAAGGGAATGTGTGTTGAATTCTTACAGCTAGATGCAGCACACATCTAATGTGAAATAGTTTTGAATTATTTATGTGTAAATTTGTATTATTTTCATGTTGAGAAGACACTACAAATGGTACGGCAGCACCCTGTATCGGTTTCACCATGCATGAAATGATTGGATTTATGAACAGCCAGTCTGCGTTCTCTCCCCCTTTTTTTTGGTGTGCACAAATGCGCAATGAACTCCGAGGGCACGTACTATCTTCATCTAATCTCACTTAGCCATCTTAGGATTTGCGCTGAACCTTCTTTGGCTGTTCGATTGGGCCCTGTCCCTTGACAAGAACAATGCCAACTGTGCCTAATTATATCGTGCCCGCGCCCGAGCTAGCCGAGGTTTTGGTGGAAATGGTTGGTAGATTATTATCAACCACTAAAGCGATCCGTACCAGAGATGGGTTAAGGAAGGGTGCAGGTCCTAGAGCTAGCATGTCCAGACTCCCCGACGATAAAAGGTTTGGTTTGATTTTTCACGGCGGCTTTCCATCGGGAAAAGCGATCCTATCGCGACTACAGTGCGACAAAAATCACCACCATTTGTAATTTACGCTTCGGCAGCATAATAATACCCTTACCCTCCTACCCCCGGCTGTGCGTCCAATCACTTAAGATGA
The DNA here is from genome assembly GCA_000473525.2 of Anopheles melas. NCBI lineage: Eukaryota > Metazoa > Arthropoda > Insecta > Diptera > Culicidae > Anopheles > Anopheles melas. The sequence goes on from AXCO02009870.1 coordinate 12,420, forward strand.
CAAGGTTACCACAACCAAAGCCGACGAGGACGTTACGCCTCGCAGAGAGAGAGAGAGTCGACTGCAAATTCCCATCGCTAAGCCGTACCAATTAGTCACCACCGGGAAGGGATTGAAATGGGAAAAGAAAAAGCCAGGCCTGGTACCCGGACCTGGTGAGGGGGGAACACGCCACACAGAACCAGCCGGTGCATTGGGAATTAGTGGTGGTGCTGGTGTGTCTAATCTGCTAGACAAGATGATGTCTATGTTGCTTTTTTTTGTTTGTCGGCAATACAAAGGGGTGATGTTTAATTGCCGGGGATTGACGGGGACTGGTTAGTAAGGTTCGTCGTCTGGTGGTTTGGTGTTATCGGGACGGTGTATTAGTTGCGGATTACCACGAGAATTATTTTTTTGTTTTGTCCCATTATAAAGTGGTTTCGATGTGATCCGTTGAACAGATGGCCAACACTTACTTCTGAAGGTGTTACCTACAAACGTTGTCACGACGGCCTGCTCATTATTTGAAGGGGGAAATTTGAAAGCAATGCAAAAGATTACGGAATTCATAGCTTTTCAGTTTGAAGTTTGTCGAAATAAAACAAAGTTAAAAAGTGTCTCCTGGCAGCGTGGCAATTAATTAGGCAGCTTTCAACAATAGCAAAATAAATCTTTACTGAACCTAAACCTCACTATTCGTTCAGCAAACAGCTTCGCCCATTTGTGCCATGTTAAAATGTGCCACACACAAGCAAAACAAAAAAAACTACGGAACACACACACACACACAAACGGGTGACACATTTGCCCAAATCGAAGCAAGCGCCGGCGCGTACATAACCGCACACACACGCACACACGGGCGGAAAACACATGAACACGAACGCACGTGACATGGTAGAAAAGGGGTAACTCTACTCGAAGAGTGAGGTAAATCGCACTTGATATTGCGCTTCGCTCTTGTGTTTTCTCTCCCGCTCCCGCTTTCATCACACACACACACAAACACACACACGCACACTTATGTACACGTTTTTTCACCATTCTGTAGCGTCGCCATCCCTTGTGGGGTGTAACTATGTGTTTTTTTTGCTAATTTTTCAACTTTGGTCCTTCGAACCGGACAAACCGGACTGTACGAACACTGCGACACACACACACACATGTGCGCAAAACATGTCGGAGCGCGTCAATTATCGGGGAATTAATTTACACTTTCTGTAAACCGATGTTGTCGTGCGATGTTCGGTGTTTCTTGCTGGGGCGATGATTGTTGGCGCAGCAACGGTTTCGTGCACGAACACTCTT
>AXCO02009871.1:0-11759 GCA_000473525.2 Anopheles melas
CTTTTGCTCGCTATTCGTGATCGTGGTTTTTGTGGTGAAGTTTTTGTTTTTTTTTTACGTTGCTTCTTCTGCAAACAGTACGTCGAACACTTGCCACCACTACTACTAGCGATTGGAGGAGTTCCAGGGCACGAGTGTTAAGTAATCCAAAAACCGCAAAGATCATGAGTCATCCGAACGGAGGGACAGCTCCCGGACAAAAACAGCCACAGCGGAGACAATGGGAAAGAGCTGCCTGCAAGATGTACGTGTACCCCCTCTTTCGTATGCATCGCGTATTTACAAAACAGCGGAACTACGACGTAGTCCCGACGACATGGTGGAGACAAATGGCGTACAACATTAAAAACACAACAAACGGCGCAGCGAACCCACAGGACCAGCTGGTAGTTACAGCTGGGAGATTTGCCGCTTTGTTCGGGTTCGGCATCAGGCTCGTGTGAGAACCGTTATATTGGGGCAGCAGGAGCACACAATTAAAGTAAGGCACCGACGACCACGGCTCCACGGTCTGGGGTGGCGGTGGTATTACGAGATGGCGATTGCGTCGTAGAGTACAATCGCGACAAAGGCACGACACACTGCTGCGTACCAGTGCAAATGAGAGGAGGAAGGTGTCGACTCAGCCCCGGGACGCGGGATCAGTAACTGTGGTTTAAACGCGTTTTATAAAGAACAATGACGTTAGAAGTATCTGGAGGAATCGATGTTATTGAAAACACTTACAGAACTCTATACACTTTCGTTTCAATCGTTCGTCCCAAAAGCTTCCCTACGAAAATTTCAAACAAATGCCGACATTTAGAGAACCTTTAAGTTATTACAGCATTGGGAACACCTCAACCTTTCCAGTTACATGTTCTTTATCGAGAACGCCTTATTGGAGCTTCAAGTTGAAATTTTCGATGCATATCCCCCTGGTACACGTGTATGCACTGAAATAGGTCACGCCGAAACAATAGATCCCGAGCGGCACAATACGCTGGAGGTTTTAGATCGTGATTCAGGCGTTGGGTAACAGACACACTATTAGGCGAACACTTAGCGTAAAGCTTTACAGACCGGGGACACCGTTTATGCATTAGCCAGTGTGTAGATGGGATCGTATAGCTTTGTAATTATTATCTCTGTTACTTCCAATACTTTGTTTAGTTCCGAGATTCAAGGCACTCAACGTAACCCCCAAGATATGCCTCCGTTCTTCTACTGACGATTGTTACCTCCCGAACATAGCTGTGCACTGTAAATAATCACAAAACGTTCGGCTAATTATTTCAAATCGCTACTGCTACCGTCCGGGCGTCATAATTCAACACACACAGAGGTAAAAAACGGGGCGCTTCCGCCAATATCGAGGAGGCCAGCGCATGCAATTTCGAACTACGCAGAGCCTGGTAATGAAGCATAATAATGAAACATAGTAGTGGCTGTTTGGCGATTCGGTTTCGTCTCCCGTGCCCGCCGGCAATCAATTATGGTCAGCAGCATCAAAACGTGAGCTAAGTTGCGTACCAAAACACTACCATTTCACTCTTCTCTTCACGCTCGGAGGCTGCGAGCTGTCCGCAAAGGCTCCGTACCGGTCGTGCCGTGGAGAAATGTGATGCTTCTTTCTTTGTGGCTAGTGTTGCAGGGTTAAGGCGACGGCTTAGTGGTAGTAGTAGTAACAGCCGAGAAAATAATCACCAAACACGGTACGGAAAATGCGCGATACGCGAAATGTTGCTGGTTTGGTGGAGAGAGGCGAAAGAAATAAAATTGGCTTGCAAACAAACACACACAGGAAGAAGGAACTGCGGTACTGCTCTGTGTGCTGCCGCCTGGCGGGTTGCTTCTACCCGCCAGTCGGTCCGGTGGGATAGTAGTAAGTGAAAGTACAAACACACCAGTCCTTTTCCAATTTAGTTGCCGGTGCTGAGGTAGCTGTTGCTGGAGATGCTATTGTGTAACCTGCAGTTTGGATGCATGCGAAGAACGCGATGAATCTCGCGTAAAACCTCTCTTGCAACATGCGTAGAGCGGGATACAGGAACGGTTTGTATTACCTTCTCCTTATCGGTCCCCCGCGATCGCCTACATAAAGCGTAAGTAAGCGCGTTCGCATACGCTGAGGCAACCTTTCTAAAAGAGAGAAGACAAATAATCTCCTCGCAAATAAATAAAACTCCACAAAAAACCGGTCGCAACTCACTACAAGGTAGGTCTGGCTTTGACTCCTAAATGTCAAATAAAAACAATCTACTGTGGGACATCTCCCTAAGCTGGGAAAGATCTCTATCTCGCGAGGTAAGAACACAAGAGCCGTATCTTAGCCTTGGGATGTGCTTTATACGTGTTTCAGATGTTACGAATAGATTAACCAGCACAGCATTTCTACCTGGCTGGACCTAATTCCCAGGATCTTGCGCAGTGCTTGACAGTACGACCCACAATATGCGAATTATGCAATGTTTGCAGTCCCACGGATATTCTACATAGAGGAAGAATCGTATAGATACGAACTATTTCCTTGTACCTTACCTTCCAATACGAAATCGGCTTCCAAACACCATTTTTGAAGTTTTTTAGTGCTTTACCGGAACACTGACGTTGACACCGACGACGTCACTTGGTGACCCTGTTTTGGGGTGACTCTTCCGGACTCGGATGTACCTCACCGGAACCTCACGCGCAAAAGATGCGGTGCAGATAGTACACGCACACACGACCTCTCAGAGCTAGATCGATCTCTCGACCTGCGAGATGAGACACGCATACATACACACACCCGCTCCGTTAACCCAATTTTGTGTCGTGTGGCTTCGCCTGTCGTGGTGCCCAGATCTTGGGTTATATTTTCCACACCTCACACACCGATGCGCACACTGTCACCAACACTGCAAGATCCGCCAACCGGCGAGATGGTGAAGTCACCAGACAAGTACACGATAGTGATAGATCTTGCCGATAATTTCTCACATTAGAGGCTTTCACCACCACACGAAGGGACGAAGATCTTGATGCAGTACACCAGCTGATTGGCACTTGGGGTTTCCTTCTGCTTATGGGTGTTTGTTTCACATCTCCGTGCTAGATTTTCGTACCAGCACAAGTATTTCACTTACTCAGTTCTGCAAACTCACTCAATTTCCCCCCCGAACTGAAAGTAGCTGCGTTTCACACTTCTTGCCACAGCGTAACGTGCGGTTCTTTACACTTCTCTTCGATTTTAAGCCTCAAAATGTAAGGCTTCGCAAATAACATCCACGCCTGACCTCCCTCGTCAATCCCTTTGTGCCTGCACGCAGCTTTTTCCCTTCTTCCGCTTTCTCGACGAGTACAAGGGATGATCACCAGTGCCACGCATAGAAACTTCAAACGCAAACAAACGCGCCCGCACACACAAACACACAGCTTTTCCTCTCTCTCTCTCTCTCTGTGTTTACGAATGCGTGCAGTCAAACCGGGACCATGTTGGTTAGGTTCTACACGTTACACGTTTCCCTTGCTTTTGCACTTTGCATAGCAAGGTCATCACCGTAGCACCAGGGCAGGGTTGATTCTCAAGTTACATTAGGTGAATCAAACGGGAGCGAATGAGGGAGTGAGGTGGCACCTCTCTTCTCTAACTCTCACCCTTTGCAGCCCCTCTCGGAGGACTGATGTGCACTGTTGTCACCATTGGAGAGAGAAAAGCGCCAAAGCAACATCTACTGCTGATGGCAGGTATGTAAATGAAACTCCACTTTGCTATCAATTTAATGCACACACAAACAAACGCATTTAATGCACACTGGAGACGAGGCAGAAAGCTGAAGTCACGCAAAAAATCAAATCTAACGCGAATACGCTACGAATACGTGGAGCCGCACAGTTTACGGACGTCCGTACACCACGCAGTCCAGAGATCGATTGGCGTTCTATGCGTTCTCTCGCGAAAAAGGGGGAGACTTTGGAGACTGCAGATCCCCACCACTGCAATGAGAGAGTGATCTTGCGGGTGCACCGCTCTTTTTTCCTGACCAATTTGCTTATACTCTTCATAACGGTTTAAACGGCCCTTTCTCTCTTAGCGTTACGAGAGCTGTGCTTCAATGTGAGACCGGCTTGAGAGCGAAAGTGTACCTTTGGAGAGTTGTCGTACTTTGGAGAGTTGAGCCTACGAATGAACGATCACAACAGAAACGATCAAAACAGTTCGTTTGGCTCTAATGGTGGTGTAAACGTATCTGCGGTGTAACTCAGTGTGGTGTAATGGTCGCTGAATGAGAAGCAGTGTTGAGAGATTGAGAGAGAATTTGTGCTCAAGCGGGGAAACACTTTCTGTCAGGGCTACTCAACTGTCGGTAGGTTAAAGTAAATCGTAGGTAATGGATCAATATTATTCTGTTGCCTTATCCAGGATGCTACAATAACAAAATGTCATATGCGATGTAAATTACAGGTTATGTTTCATTACGCAACTTTTAATCCATCATACCCGATTGCTTCAGTGTTATTCCTACAGCAGAATTATTTAATACCACAAAGGGAAATTTTTAATAATTATCTGCATCATTCAACCCACCCATTCCCCATATCCAGGTTATATGCATGTATATGCACACCTCAAAATGTGTTATGCACTGTTTTGCACTGCACCACCATGTCGCTCTCCATGAACCGTTTCGGTATCATTTATTTTTTCGCTGTTGTTTTATCTGAAGGTGCGACAGCCTTAACCCGTCATGTCGACGGGCTGTGCGATTAATCGACCACCATGTGCGCGCGTGTTTTTAGCCCTCGCACACTCGCTCTGCGCAGTAGGTCATCCTGTCGGTTTCGTTTTTCAGGCCTTCTGGATGAATTGAGCCGGACGCATATGTGCTCTCTACGCTCTGCTTGTGGAGAACCCACAAGAACGAGGAGTTGTCGAAACACAACCACAACAACAACAACAACAACGGACTACAACCCTTACGATTACGCTCTATCCCTTCCAATAGCCATCGCCTGTTGCCTACGCCAATTCGGAAGATCACGTTTGTTTGCAACCTTTTGGAGCTCCTTCCAAGACAGCCCGCGCGGTGTCTCGATTGTTTAAAGTCCACAGAAATAGCAACTAGCAGCACCGAAATGGGACTGCTCGTCGGTGGGAGTTTTTTGGACATAAAAGGCCACCCCCATGCAACGGACGTCTTCGTCTACGGAGGTTGCTCGATTTCCGAGTGGGCGCATTCGTCTAGCAATACCCGCCCGGGCGAGCGCTGCCGTCGTTGCTGCTGCTACTGCTGCACCTGGAATCGATCTGTCACTAGAGACCACTAGACTAGGCTAATGCACACGAAGCCGCAATTCGCCGGGCTCCCGATCGCCGTTGTCGCATGAGTGACCCAAAAACACGCGAACCTCCTTCTCGGTTAGCCGCGGCGGCCCACCAGCTTCTTGCAATTGTGCTGTGTTGTCCTACACCGTCCGCGCAAAGGTAATCGCGCATGATTGATGGACGCATGGTGGCGAAATCGCACCCGAACCGTTCAGCCCATTCCAAAGGCCGAATTAGCGGAGGCTGTGTTGGAAAAAAGGGCTTGCGCTTGCCGGATCAAAGCTACTGCCCTCGGGGGAATGGGGGAGAATAGATTTTATGTGCACGAGAAATCCACTGACCTGACGCCCCGTGCAGTACAGTCGCAACATCACAAGACGCACAATGTCCCGATGCCTGACTGACTGCAGGTGAACGATGAATGGATGGATTAGTTTGATTAGCTTAGAGCTATTATTTGACGAGGTTTACGCTCTTGCCAGCTGCTTAGGTCACAGGGCAATCGTGCTACCAGTGATCCATATTGTCACTGAAACGCTGTAACGCCCGAGGTGTCTATGCACTGAAAATGTAATAGTTTGTGGCTGTGACCACGCCAGGGTGTAGCGCACGTTACGTAAAGTTATCACACGGTTAGACGACCGGTGAGTTAATCCCTTCAATGCTTTTATGATATATGTTGTTTTCTTTCACAAGCACAATCCATATGATCCTAACAACCCGGATCACCTTCATTGGAGAAAAAATTGAGCTGTCAGAATGGAATAACTTAGTCAAATTTGCTTCGACAATCCGAGTCATAAACTACTCACCGGGAGCATCATCATCATCAATGCGGGAAGTTCTTCGTGGCACACACAACCCGCGTTAGTGAGACCAGTGCCATAAATGGTTGATTTCTTGCAAACCGTACTAAATTGCAGTAATTCCCACCGACATGGGACATCGTTACTAGACCGTTTGCCGGGGCCTTGCGACAGCTCCCGTCAGCTCTGTCCATAGACTCACCGGATCGGGTGTATCTGCTTTGCATGCGATGTGAATCTTGACACAGAGAGGCGAAACACACGAACTGCTTTATTTCTACCAGACCATCCTGCCACCTTTCGCAACTTCCCTGGGCACTGTTGGACGACCACAGACCGTTGCACCGAGATTATCCCGATTTGGAAAGTTTCACTTTCGACCACGGATTTTCTAGAGCACTTCAACACGTCGATGGAGTAAAGGGAACTTCGATCGTGTTCTTCCCTTTCGCGTGCCATACTGATACACTCCACTACGGTACGATGAAGGTTGGTTGTCTGCAGGGAAAGCCGGACAGTTTCAAGAGCTCCAAGTGTGTCTACCAAATTCGATGCCGAGGTGCGATCTCCCCGTTTACGTTTGGGACACCAAAACTGGTCAGATGCATCGGTACGAACGAACCAAAGCAAGCCAATTTTCCGCCAGACACACTCGACAGCAATCATTGGAGTTCGAGTTCGGTGTGAAGACTCCGCCAGTGCCATCTGGAGCAGCGTCTAGCAGCGTCTTGACCTATCCCTGGGTGCTCAGCTTTCAGCTCGTGGCAGGCTCAACTAACTGCCCGTGCCGACGTTATTGCACTCGCCAGTCAAATCAAACTCAGCTAAAGGTTCATCTAAATTGGATGTTTCACCATCAAGAGACGTTGGGCATTAAAGGGAGGCATTGAAACGAATGGCAAGAGGAGGAATAGTAACTTCAAACGCTTGGAACGAGATTGAAAACGATCTTTTCTTTTTTCTTCTCTCTCTCTCCACAGTATCGCTGTTTGTGTGGCTTAGGCGGTGTTGTAAAAGTTCACTGCGGATCACCACTTCTAACGGAGCCCCGAGAGTCCGGCATATTTTTTTTCGATCTGCTTGGCAAACAAAGGGAACCCCGGTATCAATATGGGTTTTTCGCTCCAGATGGTCTGCGTGTTCCGTTCTACACATTGCTCTCCCTCCTGGCCCCGGAGGTCACACAAGCGCTAACGACGATGTGAAGGTGCTATCCATCGCCAGGCTGCATCGCAAAGCTGTACGTCTTAATGAAAGCTCCAGTTACCTCTGGATCGCCACGAAGTGCAAGGGAAGGGTTTGGCTGAATTCAGACATTATTACCTGCAGAGGGCCGCGGCCATAGTATGTATCTGGATCGCAATTGATCCATCGATTCTTCAATTTATGATGTTTCGTTCCGTTCGACTTTCTTCGTCGCCCAAGCGCGCCCGCCGGTGCTTTACTGTGTGCTGTTGTTGTGGGGTGTTTTATTGATTTATGGAGTTCATTCTTTGATTGGAAGTTGTTTCTCACTCCCTTTTACTCCACACTCGCTGCACTTTCGAGCAAACAGTACCGGAATGAGCCCTGCAGGCTGCTTTCGCGCGAGTACACGAATCACCCTCTTTTTTTTGCGCACAGTTTTGCCTAGCTTCGTTTATTATGGTAATGCGTAGTCGTCGTCGCCGTGGTCGTTGTCGACGTCTAGCTTGGAGTAGGTCGTTATTGGCAGATAGTCGATACCCGATAGGCGCAAGCCCGCTTGCTGTCTTGCCGATGGGTGAGGGTTTGCTGGGCGAGTTTAATGCTCCCTCCCGAAATAAACAAGAAGAAAACGAAACAAAATAAACCCACCCAAATCCCTTCCTCGGGCGGTAAAATCTCACTTTCAATCTAGCCCGCGCTGAGGCGGGTGAGCTCCAGTGCGCGCGGAAACAAGTAACAAGTAACGGGTGCCGCTGTTGCCTCGTGTGGTGCATTACAATTCCCGTGGGCCGTCTCGCAACAGGTGATGAAATTAAATTTCAACCGACAGGCACCGCGTGTTTCGGCACTTTTTCTTGGCAGATCCAGATGCAGGTGTGCACCACAGGCGCGGGATGGTTGTTTCGGGTGGAAGAGATATTTTATGAGTTTATTTAATAAGAGTTCCTATAGCATCTTCATGAAACCTAGCATTACCTTTTGGAAAACGACCTATAAACCATGATGAGCCTGTGTAGTAAACCAAACCCACAACTAGGTCATTAGGTAAAAGGTAGATATCAATGTAAGCCCTCCACCCTTTGCCGTTCTGAAACCAATCCAAGTGGTCACCACCAATCAAAGATGCATAAAACTCCCAAACCACAAATTACCAAACTCACTGCAATACCGCCGCGGTCCCGTCAGTTGCACAAGCGCACTAATAAATTCCAGTATCGTATTATCATCATCGCTCTTCTCTACCGCCCAGGACAGGATTCTGGCGGGGCAGTTGTAGGACGGCATTTCTTTGGAACGTCGCCCAATTGCAGCCATCGAAATCGAAATCGTTGCTACACCGCAAAAAATAATAATAATGTAACCTCGAACCCCTCACCCGATGTCAGAGTTGAAATCAAAGAAATAGTTGCACGTTTCCGAAACACGGCCACAGTCACAGAAAGAAAAGCCACACCAGGCAGACCGAAAAAACGGTAAATGATACCGCGCCGAGTAGCACAGCAGACTCTAGGGTGCGAATTATGGTTTTAAAATGTGCCGTCATTTCTGTCACTGATTACCGAACTCTCTTTTCATTGCTCAATGCCGGTGGCAAGCAAAGGCGCGTAGGAAATCGTGATCTCATTGCAGTTTTGATGATAATATTTCCCCGCCTTTAACCGCCTTTTGGTAGCATTTTTTGCATATTTTATGACTTTTTCAGGCGCATATTACTAGAAGGAGGCGTGTTACTGCCGAACTGAAATGTGTCATGGTCGATAAATTTGACACACTGCACACCATGGTGCGCGTACGATCGATCTTTTCCATTTCCTTCAAGGTTACTTTGCTGCGTAACGAGAAGAAACGATTATCATGGGAGTCTTTTGAGCGCACGTAAAGTAGCCTGGTAAGTGTAAGAGGTCATTATGACACCATCAATCTGTTATTACGAGTCGGGGAGTGCTTCCAGTGCTCCAGGTTTACTCAATCGCAGTTTAAGAGTTTCCACATCTTCCCGAGAATGCTCCTAAACGAGTTACGGTCCGCGCACAAAACTAGATAACGCCCTACGAGCTAGCTTCATGATGATCTCAACTGCGCTGGTGGTGCTAAATGACCATCACTCACTGGACCCTTTCAAGCGTTACGACGACTACACAACGGACTGATGAGCATTCCATCTTCAGCACTCGAAAATGGTAGAGAGATTTAAAACACATTACAGGCCGCGGAGAAGAAATATTCTTGCCCATTTCACCTTTGGCGAATGTGCCGATTCTTTGTAATGGAGATCACATAACATAGCAAATGACCGTAGCGCGCATAAGCATTGGAAAGCTTTGAAAACAACACCCCTATCTCTCCTCCTGCTGACAGCTACCAGTTCCCAACAAATGTTCATTTTTCTTCTATTCAATTATTTCACTGCTGATTAAATAAATTTGCTCACGCCTGAACACCTTCCGCGGCACCCACAGCTGTGGTTGTGGCCCAGCATACAGTTGTGACTCTCCTCCGAGCGAACCTTTCAAATAAAGCGCTCCTCGTACGGCTCATTAGCTCGCTGTGGGCTCCCCCAAACCACCCAACACCTAATGCTTCTATATCATCAATTTGTTGTGGCTAATTTTTTGTTTCTGCTCCATAATCGGCTCACTAACGCCTGCGTGTGTCTGCGCCCACGATGATCCACCACCGCCAGCATTGTGCTGCCTCGACCCAGCCACCCACCCGGTACTCTTGAAAGGCTCCTAATAGCGCCGATCGGTTACGATCCTCCAAAATGCCACCAATGACGTATTGCTTTTTGTAGGGAGGCGAAAAAAAAGTGAGAGCAAAGCGGCACAGCACCACTAAGCGGCGGCAAAAAATAAGGGTCCAAACAAACGAAACGTCGTGTACCTAAAACATCGAGTGTGTGTGTGTTTGTGTGTATGCGTGTGTGTGTGTGTGTGCATAACCCACTCGAGCACACCAACAGTGCGCGAATGATAGGTTTTGCGCCCGGATTCGAGGCAACCCGTGCCCATCGGTTCCAATAAATTGCAGTTGCAATATGTTTACAATTTTGCCCGCAACACTTCATAAAACTTGTTACGCTATCAACGAGTGGCCGCACGCGACGGCCCGACACGGGCCAAGTCGATTTGTTTTTGGCGCCCGGTTTGTATGGTGTGTCTTTTTCCATCTCTCAAAACGGAGACACAAATAGGGCCTCGCCTAATGCGAGTTTTCAAACCGGGAATGCCACTGGCGATCGGTAATAATTCACGGGGGTCCAAGGAGTTCCCGATCCGGAGCGTTCCTTGATCGGAATAAGTGGTCTAGGTGTGAATGCGGCCATTAATCAGCATACTGCTGTCCTTTGTGTGATAGCGTGGTGGCTTAGAAGGGGTTGGCCCGATCGTAGCCTAATGAACTGGTGCATAAAAGGGCTATTTCTTTCAAGGCAAGCATCGAAAATGAAAGCCGTTTCCGAGTTTCATGTAGGCTGTTGGGGAAGAGAAAGGAAAGCTTTCGGTCGAAGCTTTCAAGTGTTCGCTTGAAGCATGAAAGCTTTCGGCGAGAGCTTTTATGTACTCTCGCGATCAGAGAAGCTTTCGATGGAAGCTGCAAAGCTTGTTGCATCTTTGGCACGGGAATGTTGTAATTTGTTTGGATGGATTAAAGTATGTGTAAAACATTAACTGTGATTGCGGCTGCTGCAGTAAGAAAATTGATACTTCAGTTACCATGTTGAACATACAGTTTAAGCCTAACTTTTCCCCTAAAATTGTCTACTATTGCATATCAAGAATAATGTTTTCATTTGATGTTTTTGAACGATACCGCCAGTAGTTTTTTTTTTATTCAGTAGGGACGGCTTTGCCGTGACCGCCAGTAGTTATAACATTCAAATCATACACTTTACTCTCCATCAGGATCAAACCCTGGCTAATATGCCTTTCCCTTTGTTCAGTAGTGCCGCCCCGCTCAATGAAGCCTATTTCATGTCACCGGCTAGCAACATTGTAGCTACCCTTTTCGCCACACGCCAACCCAACATGCGTACTGTCTCGTGTTTTACGAACATTCCCTAGTCCTGGGTAAATGCCATCGGATGCATGTTGGAGCGCAGAAAAAAAGCACAGAGGCCTTGCGCGATGCCCTTTTCCGCCCAAACGTGAAATCTGAACGAATATTGTCGCGCTGGTTCCGTCTCTGTGTGTGTGTGTAGGAGAGGGTGGTGTGCTCCAGTTCCATAAATATCGTCCACCCGCTTTGTCGCCGGTACGAGATGGCAGGAACGAAATCGTGAACACTATTGCAGCCCAGGAAAATGTTGAATGTCACAAGCTGGTGGTCACTAGAAGCTTTTCCTCTCGATGGCGCATTGATCGGTTGCTTTTTTTTTTGTTTCAATGTTAGAATCAAACACAAAATCGACAGCAGACGATGTACGGTCGATGTTCGTTCGTCTCGCTGACAATCTTACCGCGCCCTTCGCTTGTTTGTTTACG
>AXCO02009872.1:0-14186 GCA_000473525.2 Anopheles melas
GGGTAAGAGTTGTTGTTTGATTTTTACTTTCTAAGAGGCCAGTTGTGAAGGAGTTTTGCGCTATCCCGACGGTTCGTCGCTTACATGCGGCAATGGTGGTGGTGGTGGTGTGTTTTTTATGTGTATGTTCTTATTGTTTTATATTTATGTGGCAGTATAATTTCGGAGCTGTTTAGGAAGTCACACAACACCAAAAACTCCTAGCAACGTTTTTGTACTCAAAGGTAGTGTGTTTGAGGGAATGTTCTAAAGAAAAAAGGGATACGTTTTTGATTAAAACACAATATTGCGCAAAGGTTTTTGTAGTTTTACACAATCTGACAGTTGTTTAAGCGGTTTTAAGCTAGGGAAATAGAGGAATAGAGGCATAAAAATGGAAAAATCGTTCACAAATTACAAATCAGCAAGAACAGACAAAAGCAAAAGCATTTTTTTTTGCAATCCATAGTTCAAAAATCACATATAAAGACTTCCCAAATAAAACGTGCTCAACGTAATCGTGTACTCGCTGTATGGATAGAATAAAAAAAATCAAACAAAAAAATCCAAAACTCAACAACTCTGCCAAAAGTGGCATGATTTTCCGTCCAGGGCTTGTAACAGGACAGGTTTATGTGGCATGTTTCCTACCCTCGTCCAAGCAGCACACATGCATATACACATAAAGAACAGGGAAACAATCCTTCCTGACTTCCACACACACACACAGACACCAACTGATGTTTGCCAAAAAATGGCCAGATTCCTCGTACACTGCCACTCAACAACTCTGCCAAAAGTGGCATGATTTTCCGTCCAGGGCTTGTAACAGGACAGGTTTATGTGGCATGTTTCCTACCCTCGTCCAAGCAGCACACATGCATATACACATAAAGAACAGGGAAACAATCCTTCCTGACTTCCACACACACACACACACAGACACCAACTGATGTTTGCCAAAAAATGGCCAGATTCCTCGTACACTGCCACACAAAATCTCGCTCAAAAAATTCCTCCTCACATTCGCGGCTGTTCTTTGCGTGATTTTTCACCCATGCCGCGTGAGGGCAACGCGAAATTTGCATTCGCTACCGACTTCCGGTTTGGCCTGTATTTTATTGTGCAAAAATGCCCAAAAAAAAAGAGGGTCGCACCACCACCGACCGGTCATTATTTCTAGAGTACTTGCGGCGTGGCGTGCGTGTGTGGCGGCAAATATTCCCCCTTAAAACAACCCCTTGGTAGCGAGTAACGAGCTACCTTCTCGCGTACAGTACAGCCAGGGACTGTAACGAGTTCTTGATTTGTGTAGAAAATAAAAAGGATTCTATTAATTGCCAGCGAGGGAACGTTGGAGCGTACCAGCTCCAAATACGCTTTAAGCACGGTTGGATTTCCATTGCTTCTTTTGCCCCCTATCTAGACAGTCTAGACACTTCCCGGTTGTCTTGTCGATATAATCCCTCCAGTCCAAATCCAATGGGTCGACTATTCAACTCGTCCATCCTCATGATTGTCTTTGCGGGCAGGAACGATTCTGCGATCCGCTGTATAGTCACGAGCATCGAGCATCGAGCGTTCAACGTACTCGTCGTCGGCCATCGGCCACATACGAAAGCATCATCTTCGCACCTGACCTGATCCCTTGCCGGGTTTGTCTGTGGAGAGCGGCAGAAGGACATAAAGGCTGGCCCGGCAACTGACGTGTCATTTATGCAGTGCAGCTCTTCAAGTAGCGAAACGCGGATGCGCCTCGGAGGACGGACGCGCGATGAATCGTCTGCACAAATCGTTATCTGAAACAGGGAGCGCGTGTGCAGAGTGAATGAATGACCGCGGCGAACCTTTTTGGAGGCAGCCAACGAGGACGAGGGCCTGTAATGTGAAGTGACGACCGCTTCTTTGCACGAAATGGAACAGTGATGGCCATAAAAGTTGGTAAGAGTTGAGCTTCAAATCAACAAAATTTTATAAATCGTTCAATGTCATTGCAATGCATCATTAAGAATGACGTCATTATAACTCTTTGACTTTCCACGACGTTGCTTTAATTGCACTTAAAAGCACTCACCTCACTGTGTCCCGACTCCAAACACAGTTCCACCGTCCTTCTCACCCTCCCCAGAGCCGAATCCCGGCCGTCAGACGTTTCGAATTTCCGGCAATCGCCGGCGCATGTGTCCCGAAAGGGAGGCCAAGGACCGGCTCGGAAAAACAACACCCGGTCGCTAGCCGCCAATGCAGGACACTAACATAAGCAACAAAAAAAAAACACCCCTGCCCAGACTGAACCATTTCCATCTACACCGTCGGGGTGTATTTTTTCCCCTGGTTTTCCAGAGTCTATCCTGTTTTTTGTTTAGTTTTTCCCGGGTAAAGCGTCCACCTCCAGACACTTATTCTTCAACTCATCTCCCACTCACACGCGATCTCTCTCTCTCTCTCTCTCTCTTTCATTCGTCCTCGGGAAAAAGGAATCCGGCAACGGCATCTCTTCCTGCTCGATGGCGCAATCCCTCGGGAACGTGCAAAGGGCCCGGGAAAATAATCGATAAACTGCACGCAGACACCGCCACACACACACACACACACACGGTAGAAGGACTTTTTCGGGGAACGCTACGGATTCGACGCACGAGACCGCATGCGGAACTGCAGTCCCTGTGTGTGTATCTGTTTGCACCGTATCCAGAACGTTCCATCCAGGAATGGATGATTTTAAAATGAGGTAACGAGTGGGAACAAAAGCGAAATTGTTTCACTTTTCCCCTTTTTTTGCATTTGAAGTACAACTTTCTTAACAAACCTTCCATTATTTTCATTATCTCTTTGGCGTGTTTTGTGGCGGACTTTGAATTTTATCTTTTTTATGTTTTCTCTGTACGGCACTTATACAAGTGAGTTTCTAATTGCAAAAGTTGAAGTTGAAGCGAAGACATAACTCATTAGAACAGCAGCAAAATTGAAGAAAACAAAAATCAAACACTAATGAGAGCAGCTTCGAAAAGACAAAACATCAAAACAAGTTCAAAGAAAGGAAAACGAAACAGAGTAATAACAAACAGTAAAAGACCGGAGCTCCACACTTTAGTGCAACAAAACAACATCACACAAACACAGAGAAAGAGAAAGAGAGAGAGAGCGGGGGAGAGAGAGAGAGAGCACCGTACCGCTTGCCGGTGGGCTTCCATGAAGTCGTAAACATCGAGCCAGAATCGTGTCGATTCAACCGAAAGAGCAGGAGGAAAGTCTATTGACCTTGGAACGTGGCAAAACCACCTCCTGCCACTTCCCGCCACCGATCTGACCTGGAGCAGGAGCGAGACACGGCGCACGTTGGCCGGCACGACGTTACCGAGCGAGCGAGAGCGAGAGCCGCAAAACCTGCTCACACCCGTACCTCCAGGCTTTCCCGACCCAACCCAACCGGCCCCTGGTTATAACGTTCTTCTGCTCTTCTGTGTCGCTTTTCCTGCTCCTGCTTTCTACGTTTCGCGTTACTGATTTTCCACCCCGGTTTGGCCTTCAACGACGAGGGATGAGATTTGCGATGGATCTATCTCTCTCTCTCTCTCTCTCTTTCTCTGTGTTTCTATCTCTCTCTCCCTAATGCACGTGTTGCAGAGAGTGTGAGCAGCCATCTCTAATGATTGTGCTGTCATTTATATGTCGCTGTTATTCGCAATGATTTGAATTATGCAGGCAGTTTGTATTTCTTGTTTCTTTGATCTTTGTTTTTAACTCATTTGCCCCTAAATTTCTACCGTTTTGCGGTTTTTAATTACAAGTTTTCCATTCTTTATATGTTTTATAATTCTTTTGTGTTGTTTTGGAAAACACTTTCCTAAAACTACAATACTTTATTGTACACTTTTGCATCTTTCTACCCGAAAGAGAACAAAATAAGGAGAAATCAGAAGAGCACTTTGGCAAAATGCAAAATAACGAACCAAGCAAAAGCGGACAAGCCGAACAAAAGGCGGCAAGAAAGAAACCGAAACGGAAAAACAAATGCCTGTGAAGGCCAATGTTTATGCTCCCTCGAGTTTTTACGTTTATGTCGGTTTTGCCTGCGATGCGATGAAGAAAAGAAAACCGGCCACAGCAGCACTCGTCATCGGTTGGCGCACCCATCCAAGCAATCACGCGAAGCTCGGAAGATGGTTGCTGCTTTTTGTTTTTTTCTTTTGCGCTTCGCTTTGAGCAACTTGCAACGATGCTGGTCCACTGTGTTTGCCACGGGGCGAGTACTTAGAACCAGCATAAAACCCCACCCGGAGTTTACCGGAGGTCTGGCGCGAATGCGGGCGAATGGGGTTGATTGCTCCCCATGCTTGCTACTCGGAGGTCATTGCGGTACGTGCAACGTACGCGAAAGACTCAGCACATGGGCAGCATACCAAGCTTTTATGGCGTTGAGGCGCATAATTGCTGAGGTGCAATCGGAGTTCGCAGTTTCGCGCTCGGCGATGTTTTGAACGGACGAAACCGGAATGATGGTTTATGATCTGATCTTCGTGCTTCAACGGTCTAAATTGTTTTGAGTTCTTCAGGGCACACATTCTTCGCTTCTCCATAGGGTGCCTTGGTGGCAGAAAGCAACAGCGAGCAGAGGTGAATTATAATGGTCATCATCGATAGATAGATGAAGAATCGTTAAATGCTTTCAATTTTATGGCACCTGCACTCCAACGGAACTGGATATTCCGGATAATCCGGTTGGGTCCTGAGGAATTACTTGATCTTAAGGATCATGGATTGAAGGACTTAATTAAGGAAAGGTTATAAATTTCAAGTCAGCTAACATAATTATTGCTTCAAATCAGCCTCAAACATGCGACCCGCATTGGGACAACGCTATTAAGGGCTTTAAACTTTCGTCTATTTATATACATCAAACACAAAGAAAGGTTAAGAACTCTTCCGCAAACAAGGACGAAGCAAGGTGACGAACACCTTGGCTAGTCGTTGATCTTTTGCGTAAGTAGGGCAGGCCGAAGCGCTCCTTCAGCAATTGCAGCACCCATCCTTTGTTGCTTGCAATACATAATACCCATTTGAATTTCCTCTTTATCAAACTCAACAAAAAAAAAATACAGCTTGAAGGTGAATGAAAAAGTCTAAATTATCGTCCAGCCAGAATACAAATGCTCGGAAAGTCTAGTAAACCATCACTGCGGGCTTATCTTGTCTAGCCAGCGCGAGAGCAGCGAGAGTTTTGCTTTTCTTTTGTCCACTTCTGCCCCAAAACAAGCATCCCCAGTAAGAACAAAGAGGTTCGTTGCTGCAGACTTGGTGTTTTTGTTGTCAAACTACTGAGAAACCGCACCCGCACTCATCACCTCACACGAGGAAGACGGAAAGGACATCGACATCCACAGCCACAGCCTCCGTTCGGAGGCATCTCTCGAGAGATGCTATTGAACTCCGTTCGGCAAAAGATTTTCCCAATCAGCAGGCTCACCCCCCTTGTTGTGAAGTGAAGATGTTCGTCGACCTCTTTTTTTTCCTTCCATCGTTCCGACAAAAGAAAAGTTGCACACAAAAACCACCGAGAGCGGCCGGAGTGATAAACGAGCGCGCGAACGCTCGTCAGAAGTCAACGAATAAACAGGTCGCAGACACGAAGTTCATCAACCATATTCTAACGAAAACTCGACCATAAATATGGATGCATCCGCGTGGGCTGTGGAAGTAGTGTCACTTCCCGTTCCGGTTTGTTTGACGGCGATGGCGGTGATGGCCACGTGGTTTTCCGGGAAGTGTGTGAACAGCGCAGCGCCCTCTGGCGGCAGTGCGCAAACGATCCCCAGAGTAACTAGGGCACTCCGGCTGTGTGTGTGTGTGTGTGTAGTAAGTTGGACGGATGGCCGTTACTCCTCCATAAGCCATAAAGCATATTATTTATATTGCAAAGAATTTATGTACTTCATTTCCCAACTCCAACCCATCGTTATTTCGGGGAATGTGGGATAAACTGGGGCTTCAGAGTGCTGTGCGAACGAGAGCTTCAATCATGTGAACCGTTGTGAACGGCCATATAAATCTGGTTGACCGGATGCGCTTTTATTTCGGTAAGCAGAAAATGGCAAAATATTTTCCCGAAGCTAACAAAAAATAAACAGAAGGAACAATCATGCATACAGTGACAGTAAACAGGATTGATGATCGGGTGGGAGGTCGTCGTCGTCTGTCTGTCTGCCATTGACCACCTAACCGTGGCGGTGCAAAACAAGTGTGCCCCCAAACAAACGCCGAGCGGAGGACCGAGGAGGAAGCGACGCGTATTCCGTGTCTGCGCAGGACGAGCCACCTAGATTTCGG
Organism: Anopheles melas; assembly: GCA_000473525.2. NCBI lineage: Eukaryota > Metazoa > Arthropoda > Insecta > Diptera > Culicidae > Anopheles > Anopheles melas. Next base: position 6,307 of record AXCO02009872.1, read on the forward strand.
TTATTGACGTGCCTGACGCGTTTGTGGTGTGCACTTTTGCCGCCCTGTTCCGGACATTCCGAATCGATTCGGTTCCCCACTTCCCTGTGTACCCTGTGTCACCCTGTCTGGAGTGGACCGAGCTGAACTTCGCGGGGAGGCGTCGTGAAGCTTCTACTGAAGTTGGACGGCGTTTGTACGCGAATTGAACATGTTAACTGATTGTGTGCTAAATGGATCGAGAAATTAGTTCATCACCTCGCCTTAGCATGGCCTGTGGATGAACCTTTCACCTGTGGGTACGAAGACTAGACGCAGAATCTCGCAGACACACGCATCTCCTAACGAGGGCATCGACTCGCGCGCTCAATGATCGCCCGAGATCCTCCCGAGCCAGACACACGGGGATGATGCCGGGTGTGTCTGCTCAACTTTATTGCCGAGACGTCTGCTCCCTTCGTACGTGACTCGAGGCTGAAGATACAATAGGCACATACAAACAAAAAAACGCACCCCATCGCATAATTCGATTCGGAGGGAAATATCGTCAGACAATCGAAATGAGAACAAATCGCTTCATCTCCCTACTGCAGGGAATTGTGAGTTTGTGGCACAATCCATACCAATGATGGAAGAGAGAGAGAGAGAGAGATGGGAATACACCATCCCTTTCCACTAGACACACGGCAAACTGTTTGCGACAACTGCCCCGACGAAACCGGTGAACGATGAACCTGTACCAAGGGCAAGGACATACGAAACATGCGCACTCGCGCCGGCCGAGAGCACCGTCGGCGTCTGGTCTGGCCCGGTCCAGCAGCAGTCTGGGTTATTTACCGCTCCGCTCCTGCTCTCTCTCTCTCTCTCTCTCTCTCACACACACACACACACACTCTCTTTCTTTGTATGTTTTCTATGTACTATGTAGCACCGTACACTACCGGAACCCCAAAACTGCAGCACTTGCGAGCGAACTATGAGGAGGGCCTATGCCCTATCCCTCCTCCGCAGCAAACGTCCTTTACATCCGGCGGTATTTTAAGCACAACCGGGACGATGATTCTATTGCTGAAGTGGATTTCAACCTGCTTGGGATGGGAGATGATGGCGCAGTAGTACGCTGTCAAAGTGTACTGGACGCTTCACGAGGTGGCGTGCGGTTAGGTGAAGCTTCCGGGAAGTCTTGTTCCGGAATTGGTAATCATACTCACACCCAGCACTTGCTGGCTCCATTACCGATGGTAGGCCTAGCAGTCGGCTGCTGCTCACGTACTGCAAAGCCCGTATTCGTTCGCTCTTGCAACCCCAACCCAAAGACCTACTTTTACATAGCAGGAGGAACCGTGCGTCGCGTCCGCTACTGTCGGCTTCTTGGTTCGCTGAGTGAAGATTTGCTTTCCGGCGAACTTGCCCGCTGTTCTACACGTCCATGCCAGTGTCTGCATTTCCTGAGGCCTACAGGACTCACTCATATCATGCGTCTGGCAGACTTGCCTTTGGTACTTGCCACAGCAATGGCGGGGATGGCGTTGAACATTGAAAGAATTCTTCAGAATTCAAGGAGATATCCTGATGTCATGGATGTTATTTACACGTTTTGTAAATAATGGGATATTCATTTACAATATTATTAATTACTTAAACTCTCCAACAACAACTACAGTGAGTTGGTAAAGTCAATGTTCCACGAAACTACTGGAATATTTTCAAAGAACCTGTAAAGTATAGGCCAAATACTGCGTAGAAAACCCCATCCATCTCAGCTCTTCATCCCATCCCAGCTTCACTTGGCTTTACTTCCCTGTTTTTAGTCTGCCGCAATTTCGCTCTCCCTTACAACTGAATATGGGACAGCTGTAAGAGGAAAAGGACCCGAACACGGGAGATGTTGCTGGAGCATCTCTACGCTACCCTGCTGCGCGCCGGACTGCAATTATGTTGCACGCATACAACCATTCGACATGTCCTCGGGCGGCTACGGCGTGTGCGTAACGGCGTATCCTAGCGCCATGCCATCAGACGAAATCGGTGAGTTATGGAACCGCGCAAGAAAATGGCAGCCAAATGCGGTGAATGAACGCGGGTACGATTCCCCTAGAGGCTGCCGTTGAAAGTGTTTGGTCTCACTTCAAATTCTACGAAAAGCTTGCGTTTGAAGTTGTTCCAAGATCTCGCTTTTTGATGACCTCATTCGTCAGAATCAGATCATCCGAATCCGATCCCAGAAGATGTTCAAGGTTCTTGAGCACGATCAACCGTTTAACGGTAACCTCATTTATTCGTTCGACGAATTCCCGAAAATCCCGATCATCCCTTTCATCCACTTCCACGAGACCTTGAAAAACGCTGAAATGGCAGACAGTAGACTCTAGCACGAAACTCCGGCGTCATCCGTCAGACCCGAAATTCTAACCAGACGGCAACCCAACCAGTCCCAAGATCATCCTCTGCCGACACTCTCCCCACAGTCGCTAAAGCGAATCCCCGTTAGACACACACTCGCTCGAGGGCACAAGATTTACGGCTTTTTCACGAATATGGGCTTAGGCAACTTAGGACCTGCACGAGGGCCAGGCGACCTTCAACCATCGCCGTGCAACAGTGCAGCCGTTTGCTTTTGCTTGCCGTTGTTTGCAAGATCTTTCGCCGTCTGGTTGCAGCGTGATCGCGCAATGCAACGCACACACATGTGGCTACCACCATCCCCACCAGCATCAGGTGCCTTCGAGCGAGGAGATCGCGGAGGAACTTTCCCTTTTTTTTTAATTCATTCTACCAACCTACTGCTGCGCGTTCTAATTCTAACGCAACAAACAATCGCTCGGCTGGCGCTATCGGCTTTGCCCTGCTGCGTCTCGCAGAAAGGAATTTCTCTCTCTCTCGGGGGAGATTTCTCTCTCTCTCTCCCTCTCGGGTGTTGAGTTGAGTGAGTGGAAACCGATTAGTGGTGGTTGGCTGTTTTGTGCCGGAAAGCGCGTGCTTTCCGATCGCCGCGAATCAACGCGGGGTGAGTTGATAAATATAGCGACGGCGATCGGTTTGGCGCGTCAAGGTTTTCCACGCGACATAACGGTAAAACGTGTACCGAACCGGAGGTGTTGCAATGTGTGCAATGTGCATCGAGCAAGTGGTTGTTGTATGCGAGTGTGTTAGAGAGAAAGAGAGAGAGGGAAGAAGGGTGAAGGAATAGAAACAAAAACATGTCGTAGTCCATGGTTTTGCGTCCAACGTTGGACGTTAGACAAGATCGCGCTGATGATTCTGACGTCTGTCGGAGTTGATATCTTCATCAGTTGGAGTTGAGTAGTTGCTTTATAGGTATAGGTTGTACTTGAATAATATCTGAAGAACCTTCAATTTATAATGTATAATGTAAAAATTAAGAGATATTGTGAGATAGGACTTATAATGGTTTCTTTCATCAAATATTTGCCATTTTATTCAATAAAAACCTTGACAAATTATTGACATTGAAGTCTTTCACAGGCTATTCTGGTTCAGCTCTGCATAATATACCAAGACATCAATATTTATTCATAATAGATGGAAAATCACAACTTCTCACCTAATCTCTTAATCAACACCATAAGAAAAGGTCATGCACAATACTAATTAAGCTTCATAGTTATGTACCTGCGTTTTGTAACCTTTTCCATTCTCCCCCAACTCTACCCTAACTGTGTCTGGTCACTCGGTCATACCGTTTAAATGTCACTTAAACGAAACCTACGACAAAGAAACACGCTCAATTCCCCTTTCGTTGATCGCTGGACCCGAGATTACGCTTACTATGGCGCATTTTCTAATGCAACTTTCTGCCACAGCACACAACGAATGCACCTAAGCAAAAGAAAGAAAGGAAAAAAACGCTTTGTCAAACGAGTTTGATAAACTAGCCTCGATTGAGCTGGGAAAGAGAGCGAGAAGAGAGACGGGGGAGTTTTTTTTATTACAAATAGGCAAGATGTTGATCGAGAGGCGTGAGCGTCCAGGCAAAGATAAACACTTCCCCCTAACAAGGTTACGTGATCGCGTAGAGAGAGAGACGCCGATTGTCAGCTTTCTTCCCACTGATTGAACCCATCAACGTGGAGTGCCTAGAGCATGGAGAATGGACAAAGATCTTTGCGTCTATCCCGCAGGGCAGGATGACGCACATTGCTGACCTTGCACTTGTCCGAGCAGTGACGCTGAAGTGTTACTGTATTGAGGATTGCATCGGCAAAGAAGTTTCATTTCCGGCTGTTTTTTTTCTTCTATGTTATCTTTTAAAACTATTCTACTTAGTTTGAATTTGAATGTGAAAAGACTCACGCGCAGGGAGTTCCTCGTTGACACGCTTTGTTGGGTTCAACCTTCGACTCGCTAGGTTCAGCTAAGGTTAAGGCGGAGGTGAACATTCGTAGCCCGGGTCGCTTCGTTTTTTTGTTTGTTTTTTTCGTTCCCTGTTCCCCGGTGGACATTGGCCTAATGTATGGATCGATAAACGTATTTCAATAGCCCGAACAAGACGCGACGACCTGTAATCAACTGCTGTTAGGAAAGGTCATTCCAGTAGCAAAGCTGACGTAACACAAAAAAAAACAATTCAAAAAGGAAAGGGGACAATACATTGTAATCCAATTCCATCCGGTTCGAAGGACCAAATTCGAAAAAAAAAATTGTGTATAAAATTAGAAACACAACACTTTGCACCATGTCATTTGCGAAGAAGAACCGTAATGAATCGTCCCCATGTTGAGGGAAGCAAAACACGGCACAGGACAAATTTACACACCAAACCCTTCCAAAAGTTGGAAGGAAAGCTGTGTAGCCCTACAACAATATGCTACGTATGGGTGTATGGGCCCCTTTTTTTCTCTATGCTATCCGTCTGGTTTATAATTCTTCCTTCTTTTGAATTCGCCTTTGGAGTGGCTCATGAGGATCCTTACTGTTGAAGTTCCATAGGCTGTCGTGTCCACCGGTGGAAGCAAAATTGTGTGTAGCGTCATATAATAGCAAGCAAACAAGCCGCCCCGACTGTGGGGAGTCGCAGTAGGAAGCATACAAAAAAGGAGGAAAAAAAGAAGAAAAAAAAACAACCAACGCACCACCAAAAAATGAATTCCTTACTCCAATGTCTGGAACAAGGAAGCAAGTTGCTAGTTTGTGTGTACGTTGGGAGGAAGAGAGAACAAGGAGAACTCCCATTCCAGGACTCGTCTGCCGCAAGGATAATTGCTCAACTGCTGGGCGGTGGGGTAGGGAGACACAGGGGAAAAAAGGTTGATGTCGTCGTCGTGGTCGCTGTCGTCGTCATCGACGTTCGTTGGCCCCTATCCTTTCGGCGGGTTTCCTCTGTACCGCACGAACGAAACCGGTGTAGAAAGAGACACAACCCGGGAGTGAGAGTCCCGATTATTCGCGATTCTCCGATAGCGATTGTTGTGTGCGTGTATTGGTGTGCAAATGCATTCCAGGGTGGGGTGGCATGGGTTATGGTGTGCACTCGTGTCTCGTGTAGGGAAGAAAAGCACTCTCGAGGGAAATTGTTTGACCGACACTGCGGATGGGAAATTGGCGAACACAAGGAAGCTCGTACCCATATCCTTACAATTCCCCGTACAAACACACATACACACACACACACCCATACGCGGTTGAACGTCAACATCCCACACAGATACACATCGAGGTGCAGCCCGAGGAGCGAAATTCGCCTACTAAGTGCAATCCTGCAAAGGGTCCTGGTGTGGTGGTAAGGGTTTGTCGTCTTCTCTCTCTCTCTCTGTTTTTATCGCGCTCTCTCTCTCCCCGTAAGTGCAACACGAACTCGGAAGCAGTTCGGTGGACGCGGTAACAGGTGCGTCGTGGGAAAAAGGCCTGGGCATAGGTAGTGGGAAGAAGTAGGTGAATAGGTAAGGGGTACGCGCCCGGCAGGACACACACAACCGGGCCGGGAGTCACCGAACCGGCCGGAAAATGAGCGTGAGTAAGGCACACGGGTAATGGAGAGCAACGCTTTGAGTGTGTTGATGATGAGCCGGAGAAAGAGAGAGAGAGAGAGAAAGGACTATTTTTGACAGGAAAAACAGTGACTGCCCAAATATATCATTACGGTAACATTATTTTGGAGTTCGTCGTGCAGGAAGCGGGAATAGGACATCTTAACTAGTGGCTTGGATTTAAATTCTGTTATAAAATGCTACAAATATCTGAGTGCTAAGGAACTAAGGTTATCAATGACCTTCAGTTCATATTAGGATATTGAAACTAGCACTACTACGTTAGCTAATTAGTCACTTGGACTTAGTCAAACTCTTCTTGAACTGAAGATGCCTCGAGGTCTCGTTCTAGGTATTGATAATCTTGATTTTTTTTTAAATTAGAGCACAACATATTGAAGAACCTTTCTTGAAAATCGTTTCAATTCTACTTCCATCTAACCAAAAACCGTTCCTCACTGTTACTCGGAAAGAGCGCAAGTGTGAGGGTGTGTGTTCGGTGCGCTTCCAAAAGGGAGGAACATGGGGAACTGCAGCGCATCCAGACGGAACACTAGAACGACCCATCGTACGACGAAACGGAGGAATGAACAACACTGCATGAGCGTGCGTGTGTGTGTGAGTGTGTAAAACAACATCAACCCACCGACATGCGCCGCATGTGCAGCAGAGCGAGATGCATCTGCCCCCTTGCGCTTCCCCTCGCAACAGAACCCATAGGGAAAAAGAACGGGGCGCCCCCTTTCGCTCTCTGGAACGAGCGTACGGAAGTTCTAGCGAGGAACCCGCATAAACCAGAGAAAGAGAGAGAGAGAGGCCACAAATAGAGAGAGAGAGAGAGAATAAGGTAGGATGAAGAGAGCGAGTGAGATAGAAATGGAACCAAGCCCTTAAACGTGCTCATGCGGGGCAGGCTAGTGGGTGGTGGTAGGTTTTGGGGGACTGAGAGAACCGGGCGGGTAGCGCACGGTGACGCGCGGACGGCCGAGAACCGAGAAGCACACATACACACACCGGTGCCGGTTTCCCATTTCGTTTGGTACCATCACGCATTCGAGCCGAATGAAAGCGAAATCAGTTAAGGGAAATCTTTCGAATGGCTTGGACACACGGTTGACGTTGCGGACTCGGCCGGAGTTCTGTCGGAGTTTTACGTCGTATGGGCAGCGCCAGTGTTTGTTCTCCCGGGGGTCCGAGAGTGTTTTATTTTTATAATTTCGTTCATTTGTTAGTGTGATCCCGCGGTCCTGGAAGTGGATTATTATTGGAGTTTAGCGGATTTTACCGGTCAATTTCTCCAGCATTTGCCAGAGTAAAACTGACACTTACCGCTGTGTTTGAAGCCGCTTCCGGAAAGGTACGAAAAGCGAGGAATTGTGTGGAGCTAAAGTTCACCTCCAGAACGAGCGCGGAATATTTACTTATCGCGTGGTGTTTGTACCGCCATTGTGACAGTTCAAATGTCAAACAACCAAACGTGGCTCAGTGGTTTTTGCAGTGGTTCCCGTAGCGACGACGGTTGCTTCGATACCGATCGAACGTTTTCCTCAATCTAATCGAATAATCAAATGCGGCACCCATACAAACAGCTGCTCCCTGTCGCGGACCGTGTTCTATGTGTTTCTGGTGCAATTGTGTGACACTTCGAGAACCATTCAGTACAACAACACGTTTTGGCAGCCATTTGATTGGGCAGGGGAATGAAAAGTAGAAATGTTTAGCGTATGTGTATGTGAATGTGGACCCAATTCGGGATAACCACCAGCGCTCCGCGCGCTCCGAACAACAGACAACCTCAAGAGGCCGCACACACCCTTAGTAGCGCGGGCAAAAGGGCACACATTATTATTATTTTCTCCTTCTCTCCGTCATCCATTGCTGTGTGTGGTGCTGTCACATCGTGTTTGTGTGTGT
>KI921777.1:0-10539 GCA_000473525.2 Anopheles melas
CTTCCTTACCGTACCGAAATAAAACATCAATCACCAGCTCCTTGCAGTATTATATCGCTCCCTTTCTCGGCCACCGCAATCACGACCGAGTTCGGCGTACCGGATACGGGTGCGGGGAAAATGCTTGCATCCACCACTCGCAATCCTTTCACTCCGTTGACTCTGTTAAAATGGAATGAAAAATATATGAAATTTTCGCTCCAATTGAAAGTGTTTTCCCATACTAGCCTTAGCTGATTGTCAACCACAGCCTCGTTGTGCAGTCCGATCGCTGCCGTCCCACCGGGATGATGCCCGGTCAGTGCCGAGGTACGGAGGATACACTCCAAAAACCGATCCGACGGTTCCTCCTGCGACCCATCCACCGGTGGACCAAAGTTTGAACATCGTTTCACGTTTGGCCAGTGCAGATGGGCCCCGATCCGACGGAACGCCGCCGTGCGTACCGTTCGGGCGGCCAGTCGGATCGCCTCAATCATACACTCGATGTCGGTCCGATCCTTCAGATAGTTGGGATTGAAGAACGGTTCACTGTCGATGTGTCGATCGCGGAGGAAAATTGCACCCCGGCTGGCTGGTTGATGGCAGGTGCTCAGAAACAGGAAACCCTCCTGGCTGGTGTTTTGGTAGGAGGGGAAAAACGCTCGAAACGTGTCCTGCTTCATGTTGGACACGTGGCGCAACGCTTGCTCATCGACACTGCCCATCCCGAAGAGAATGATACCGAACCGACCACCGCGAGGGCTACCAATGCCGGCGATGGCGGTCGTAGCCAGCACACCCTGACCGTGCTGGAGGTACTGGCTGATTGTATCCACCGAAAGGACCTTATCCATCGTTACGCTGGCCGTGGCGTTAATGCTGACGAACAGTGGTAGATTGAGGTGATCGAAGTAGTTGTTGCCCACGTGCGGAGAATCGTGCACCAGAGCGATACCGTGTCGCTTGAGCTCCAGTTTCGGCCCAATGCCGGACAGTTTCAGCAGCTGTGGTGTATGCAGTGCCCCAGCGCTGAGAATCACCTCCTGCTTAGCGGTAATGGTGACTGATTGTGCAGTGGGACCGTTTCCAGTGGCTTGCTGTACGAGGATGCCCTTCGTTCGATTGGTTCCATCGAACAGAACCTTTGCCACGGACGTGGAGGTAAGAATGGTAAGATTGGGTCGTCGGAAGGCGGGACGAAGGTAAGCATGGTAGCTACTCCAACGGATTCCGTTCCGGATGGTGTACCGGGCGGGCTTGAAAAGATACTCCGAGCCAAGCTCTAGTGGTGCCTCGGTGAACACTTTCGCTAGTAGCGAGTCCCGTGTGTCCACCTCGGTTATGTGCAAACCTTCCGCTGTTGGGTGGATTTGGGTAGGTTTCCTCGAACAAAAGCTAACGCTTCCACCGTGCTTGTCACTGTCCGATAGAATTGAGGTGTAGTGGTTGTTGGTCTGAAAGAATAATAAGGATGAAAGTAACTTATTTACGGCATTCGAAGATGTCTACGCAGCTTACCACGTACAGCTCTTCGCCAGTCAGGTGCTGATTGCATTCACTCGTCTCATCCTCGTCCTCCCGTTCACCATCCACCGGACGGTTCAGCTTATCCAGATAAGGTTTCATCGCGTGCCAGCTCCAATCACGTGCACCCAGTCGCTCCCAACGGTCAAAATCCTCCCGTATGCCCGTGAAATGCAACATGTAGTTAATTTGTCCCGAGCCGCCCAGTCCTTTGCCGCGTGGTAGCAGTTGTTGCTGTAACCACGGTCGAATCGATAATTAATGACCAGCATGCCCGGTTTCACTCGCACACTTACATTGTTCCCTAGACCGTGGGAGGAGTATTTCTGTGGTGTCGTCCGGAAAGCCCAATCGTACTTGGTACCCTGCATGGCCGTGCTGATCAGAGGGATGATAGAAGCGGCCCCAAACGTATCACCAGCTTCCACCAGCAGCACGGTTACGTTCGGATTTTCGGACAGCCGATTGGCCAACACACATCCCGCAGTTCCAGCACCGACTGGAGGGAAAGGATTACCGTTAGCGACCGATAACCTATTCACACAGCCTGCTACTACCTGTCTTACCGATAATGTAATCGAACGAACGATCTTGCAGTAGGCGTGGAGCGCGGATTTGATTGGGAATGATTTCCACACCAAGCCATATCCACAGCGCAAGCAATGCACCACAACACAGTGCGGTCGTCACGAGTGAAGCAAGCACCAGTTTCTTCAGGCAACCCATCGTTCCCAGTTGTTCGCTTGATACTGACCCTGGAATGGCGTTTAGCGTATCGAAACTGCGTACGGAAAATCGATCGACCGATGGCGTTTTCCCTTTAATCCTATTACGTGCGAAAAACCCCACGAGTGCGCTATTTTTACCTCAACCAACACACCGAGTACCTCTCTCTCTGTTGCTTACGTTTGTTGAAACACCTTTATTGCTTCAACCGTTTTAAATCGCACAGTGGCAAAGCATTTTTTTACAACGATTTTCCTTACACACTAAATCCTTATCGAACGAGAAGCGGGAGCACACAGAACAACACTCTGCCGGCACCTGGAACGGGCTAGAGCGTTCAGGCGCGAAGCATTTCCTCATCATCCGTAAGGTTGGCCGACTCTTCGAGCTGTTTCTCCAGCTTGCGGGCATCGACGTACTGGATCTCCTCCTCGCCCGCGCCGTCCTCCACATCCATGAGCAGGGCCGATTCCTGTGCTTCCTCCTTCGCCCGCCGCTCCTTCAGTCCGATGGCGGGTGAGCGGATCAGTGAAATGTTCTTCTGCACGTCCACAATGTCGCGATGGATCTCGTGTTCGCGCGCCTTGCGCAGCCGCTCCATGACGAAGTGGCACTCGCGCCGGTGCTTGATTTCGTTGATCTTCTTCACCGCCTCGATCGTCTTGTTCCACAGCTCGCGATCGTACTTGACCGGGACGTTGCGCCGCTTCTCGAACTCGAAGCTCGGGTCGACCGTCAGCTCCTTGGCGTTCGTCTTGCGGTACGCCTTGGTCCAGCGGATCTTGCGCGGGTTCTTCTTTTTGTTGAACGCACGGCGACACTTGGACCGACAGAATCGGAACACCTAACCGGGGTAGGGGGAAAAAAACAACAATTCCTGATTAGTGCACAACAAGGAGGTAAACAAACCGAGAGCAGACTCCGCTTACCTTGCAGTCGTTGCGCACGAAAACCATCCCATGGCCGGGATAGATTTTGTTGGAGCAGAAGAAACACGTCTCGATACGCATTTTGGTGGCGTATTGGGGACGATTTTAACACAAACGTTGAAGAATTTGCTGTTGAAAGTTTCTATTCCAACATTTGTGCCGTCCGGAGCCGCGTGTTGTTGCTGTCAAAAAGAACGGTCGACAGAGGAGCAGGTTGGTTAAAGCAAGGAGCGGGCGGCCATATTGAATGAAGGATTTATCGGGTACCGACACGAAATGTTGTAAATAATACTCTGGAAATCCTTCAAATTTAACATAGCTCATGTAATATGAGTGTGAAATGAGACGAAATGCCCTTGTTTTAAATAATATTCCTAATTTTCCTCGAATTAACCCAAAGATTCGAAATGAATTTGATGATTAGCGATACAACAACGCCATCTGTTGGTGGGTTTCAAAACCCTCATAATGAAGATTCAAATTAACCAGTAAACGCTTTCAAGGGTTATTTTAAAATTACCCACTACTAATGCTGCCTGTCGATGCAGAACAAAGAAATCTATAATAAAGTCGTGCGTGAATGTGCGCGTGCCAAAGACCTTAAGAAGAACAAAAACAGCCTGCAAGCGTCACCGTCATTGGTGTTGGTAGAAGCTCGTGTGTCTCTGTCGATCGTTGGGAAATTGGTTTAGTAACGTTAGTCCGAGAAGAGAGCGCCAACGGTATTCGAGAATAGACGCGCAAAACCACGTAGATGCAAACCCAGTGCTTGTCGCCGTGTAAACAACTCTACAGAGCAGTCAAAGTGTCACGGAGTAAGGGCTCGATCAACTCCAACTCGAAAGGTTCGTTCTCCAGCAGGATAATTAAAAAAAAAAATGAACCCATTCCTGTGTGCGTGAGAGTTTAATGCCCTTGGGCCATGAACTTGGGGCAGCCAGACCGGGTGCTCACTGTGTTGGTGTGTGCAAATTCCCTCGCCAAACGGGCAAGTATGAGCCCCTACACGTGCGTAACCAGTGCGCGTGAACAACGCGTTGGCCAACACCGAAGGTATCGATAAAATTAGCCAGCGCATTGGTCCATCCCACCCGTACCCGTGCACTAGTAGATGTGAATTGCATGTGCAGTGCGTGTACGTTGTGTTTGTTCGTACAAGTACGGCGCGCGCGTGTGTGTGCGTGTGCGTGCACGATGATGTGTGATGATGCGGGAAATGCGGCGGAAAATCCCGGAAATCAGTTGCAGTAGTTCTGTTTCGTTTTCGGGTAAATGTGTGCTAACGTAACGTGTCTTAACCGAGCAATATTGATCGTGGAGTAACTAGGCTGTTAGCGAGAAGCATAAATTTCATCTTCAGTGAGACAATGTTAATAACTTTCCTTCTCCTCACCCTTCCTATTCCACTGCACAGACACACACAAAAAAGAGTGGTTGATACAGTGCACCAACCACCCATTCATCTCACTGCGCTGACAGCGAAAGTGGGAAATGGGCCGGGATGCTGCGTGCTCGCAGCTTGGTGAGATTCGCGCAATGATCCGTGGATCTCTTTGTTTCGTGATCGTACCGTTTGCATCACTCCCCTTCCGTTTCGAGGGACTGTAAAGGGCGGAGGTTGCAATATAACGCGGTGAATGCTTTTACTTCTCTCCTGAATTGTGTTAATTAGTATGTTTAGTTTGTTACTGTTGGTTTATACGTTTAGTTGCAGATCGATCATGATCGTGTAGTGTTGAGTATAGTGCTCCTTTCGCTTGATCGTTTAATTTGTTCATATTTAAATCTCGGTGTTTGCTTCTAATTCATCTTCTTCTAATTGCTCACATTTTTTTTGATTTACTTACAGCTTTCTAATCCTTTGCTAACTGGTCAAGTACCAAAACAGTCGCTGAAAACACTGCAATTCATGTCGTAATAAGGCGAGTACTACGGTAAGATGACAAACGACAATGGCACACACAGACACACCACCTTTACCTTCATCCGGATGCTAAATTGCAAAACGAGATCATTTTCTCGTAACTTAATTGCTTGCTCACTGTTCGCACTGTTCATGCACTGATTGCGTTTACTACAACAGTACAACCAGCAGAGATGGCAAGTACACCTCACCCTTGTTTTTTGCCGTTTGTTGTTGCTATTTTTCACCAAATTTGCATGACAATGTACTTGAAAATTCACCCCATCAGCCTGGAATTACCTCATGTCAACTAGGGCGTGTAGTTCGTGCCTGTGTCTGCTTCACCTTCCCTTTTTCCTACCAGACCTTGGCCCGGCGGTTTTGGAGCCACTTTTAATTAGTGACTTTGTTTGCAACGACAGCTTCAAGAATAAAGATGAACCTTTCCGTTTTATGGCCTGGTATTAATTTAAAAAACAAAATGATACAGCCACTTTTTTGTGCCCACCTCACACGTATCTAGAGCTTTCGAGGAGGTTTATGGCAATGCCGATTGGGCCTTTTTTTCTAACTTAACGAACGTGCGTGCTGTGGATTCGTTCGTGTTTCGATCGATCGGCGATAGTGCGGTGCTAGTCGCCATTTTACCCCAGCACGAAGAGAGAGAGTGTGTGTTTTCTGAGTTAACATTTTGGCGCTATTTTAGTGTGTGTTTTAATGGTTGTTTGTACCGGTGAAGATGCATCGTTCGCTAGTCCAGTATGCATTCAAAGTGATATCGTGGGGACGGTTGCCGTCCACCTAACCTAACCATTCCTACCTTTTTCTCCTTTGGCAGAGATTTATCCCTCGTCGGTATGGCTAGCTCCAGCAATCGAAGCGACACCCGGCGGCACGCATCCTCCACCGCTTCCGCCCATTCGAGCACCATTCCAGGCAGCTCGTCTGCCTCTACATCCTCCCCCGGCGCTCCTACCACCTCCTACCACAGCTCGATGAGCTGCTCGCCGCCCGACTCGCCCAACGCGACGCTGGCCCTGTCGGCCAGCAGCTCCTCGGCCCGGGACGCTTCCTCCCGCCGGCACGTCCTGTCGCACATCAACGACATCTTCAAGTGTACGATCTGCTTCGGCCGGCTGGAGGATCCGCACCTGTGCCCCCAGTGCTCGAAGCTGTACTGCTACGACTGTATCGGCGAGTGGCTCGATTCGGGCAGCAGCCAGTGCTGCCCGAACTGCAAGATCTTCCTGCAGCTCGAACAGCTCGTGAAGGTGCGCTGGTTCGACGACATCCAGCAGCTGCAGCGAAACCTGCGCGCGCTGACCTGCGGCAGCGAGGAGCGCGACGGCAAGCCAGGGGAGGAAAGCGTCGTGCCCGCGGCCGACCTCTGCCCGAAGCATCGCAAGCGGGTGAACTTCTACTGCTCCACCTGCGAGCAGTGCGTGTGCGAGGTGTGCGCGACGGGCGGGGACGGCGATGCGGGACAGCACCGGGACCACACGTTCAAGGCGCTGCAGGTGACGTACGAGCAGCACGTGGCCCTGCTGGACGGCGAGCTGGAGAAGGTGGAGCACTACCGGGACAAGCTGTCGCTGCTGCTGGACAAGATCGACCGCAACGTGGAGCTGATCCGGCGGGTGAAGACCGTCAAGCACAAGGAGCTGGAGGCGATCATGGTCGCCGCACTGAACAGCCTCGACCGGCAGGAGGAGCAGAAGCTGACCAAGCTGCGCGTGCACCAGTTCAAGCTGATGACCGAGATCGAGGAGGTGAACGAGAAGCTGCAGGCGATGCGCTACGACATGGAGTTCCACAGCAAGCCGCAGCTGATACAGATGAAGCCGAAGATCGTGGCCGCCTGCAATGCGATCCGGCTGCTGCCGATCCGCGACTTTAAGCAGATCCGCGTGCCGGCCAGCCTGAAGATGTGAGTGCGCTAGGAGCTAGCAGATCAGAGTGGGAAGGGCATCTGAATCAGCGCAATTTCTTTTCATTTTTGGAACAGTGAAATACCGCACCTGTTCGAGACGGGCGTCTTTGTGGTGCAGAACTTTTCCACCTTCGACGACAACAAGGTGGTGTACTCGAACGAGTTTTCCGACTGCATGGGGCGCACCTGGCGCATCATGGCGTGGTGCGTCATATCGGAGGATCACTTCGGCATCTATCTGGAGCTGGTGCACGGCAGACCCTGCTGGTAAGCGTTGTACTTTGTGGATCTGCCTTTTGTGACTATTGATCGCATCGCTCCCACTCGCAGGATGGAGTGTACGTTCCAGCTGATACACCTCGACCCGGAGAAGACGATCAGCAAGACGATCCGCCAGTACTTCGACCGGACGCCCCAGAAGGGCTGGGGTTTGCGGGACTTTGTCACGCTGAAAACGATACTGGAGGAGGACTATCTGCGGCTGAACGATTCGCTCGAGCTGCTGTACAACATACGGCCCTGCTCGCCGACCGAGACGGACCATGCGCTGGATGCAGACGAATCGTCGAGCGAACATTGAGAAGGTGGAGGAGGAGGAGAAGATCCTGGAAAGCACTCAGTGCCATTACTTTGTCATTTTGTTCTGTTGACATTATTTTACTGTTTGTTTGCTTTTGTTTTGTTTTTTTTATTCTGTTCATGTTTTGTACAAGACTGATGATGAGGCAGGAGAGTGATGGATGCATTAGTGTCGTAAGATTAAAATAAAATTGTATCGTAAAGTGTACCCACCAAGCCTTCGGTTCGATTCGCTGCGGAGATTAGGAGCGGGACAGTGGAAATGGGATGTAAAAATTATATTTATTGTTATGTTGTTGTGGCAGGGTCTCTCCGTAAAACGCTTGATGATGACGGTGGCGGTGGCCAGCAAAAGTAAAAGTAATCGCTCGCCCGATGAGGCCGCACTCCGTCTCGCTACCGCCAAAGTGTCTTTGATTTGCGGCTTGACCACAGCACTGTGTGCCTATGTTTCTAGTGGCGTTTCTTTCCCGATCTTTTCTTATCCGGAGCTCCCACCGTGCACTGAAAGCTCTAAGCCACCAAACCATTGCGCTTTGAGCTGGCGGTCGCTTGAGGTTTGCAATCGAGTCAAGATTGGCATGTGCATCTTTAAGGCCGACACGATAAGCAAGCGAGCCCTCTCGGTTCGTGGTTATGCAGGCTGTTGCAGGCCCCCCCCCACCCAACTAGAGAGAAGATCACATACGCAAGTAGTTGAACTCTGCGCGCGCTAACCTGTTCTGTGTAGTGCGCGTGAAGGTTGCGCTGAAGACGCTTCGATTATCATCATCGGCGCCCGGTTGTGAAAGGAACCCCAGGAATGGACTCGGAGTTTTCGCATGGAGTGGTGGGATTTACGATTAATTTTTGTTGTGCCCATGATCACACGTGGGAGTTTAGGCAGGATCACGCGTGGGTGGTAGCTGTGTCGGTGGAAAGCGTCGCGGAAGTGGACGATGAAATGGGAAAGAAAGACACTTTTAGAGAAATTAAAAAGTCAGATAGAAATGGTGACACAAGAATTGCGGTGGATTGGATGAAGATGAGTGTTGCGCTGTTTTAACACCGCAGGAGGTTGGCTCAACACTCAAGTAGGATATGAGACGAAATGGGACTTTCTACTACACTAAAGGAACACCAAGAAAGATACGATAAGCAGGAATTGACCATCTCATAACATCTTGTGCAATTGAAATCTCAATTAGAAGTAAATTACTTTTTTTTTGTTTTTTTTTTTTGTCCGCTCCGAGTGCACTGCTGTGACATAATTTGGTTTTATACGATGCCACCTTCGGGGAACAGAGCTCGCTCTCCCATCAGTTTACTTAAAAGACGAGCAACAGTAGATTAAAACCCTGCTCCATCCGTTAGAAAGGGGGAGCAGGTCGTGGCAGTTGATTGATAGGAAAGCCTCATGGTCGGGTGTTTTATCTCTACGGCTCTACGCCTAACGGGGGGAAGGTATAAACTGACCTATCCGAACGACTGTCTGGTCTGGACGATTGCGAACAGGAGGATGCGTAATAAAATTAACGATCCGGCGCATGCAGCGATGGGGGATGATACTTGGCCGTTTTTTGTTTTTTTTTGTTTTGTCGAAGTTGTATGTTTCGTTTGTTTGTTTGCTCATTTCGGTACCCCCCAT
Source organism: Anopheles melas (assembly GCA_000473525.2). Lineage (NCBI taxonomy): Eukaryota > Metazoa > Arthropoda > Insecta > Diptera > Culicidae > Anopheles > Anopheles melas. The sequence continues at coordinate 9,201 of KI921777.1, forward strand.
GCTCATGCCATTCACTTTCAGGATGAAAATAAAGCTACCTTTCCCGGTCGGCAACGGGCACTCTTTGCTGTGTTGATATTGGCGCACTGTTACCTTCGTTAGTTTTTTTTGTTGTTTTTTTTTTGCTGTTATTTCTGGGTTGGATGGACGAAAAGTCAGCACCAACAGTAAGGTTGGGAATTTCCACAAAAAGAAGCTGAAAGCGAAAGGTTCGGTTTGCTGTTTTCGGCTAGTAATTAGTAGGGCAGGTGTGGATGAGAGTGATCGCGATAGCCATATCACATGGGGATAGAGTAGTGTAGAATTAGTGAAGCATTTCGTGTACACACACCAAGCGATTTAGCTGAATCGATATGCTATCGAAAACCCTGTAATGTTCGGATGTCTTGAAAGGACTCTTTCCATACTCCAACAGCTAGTCCCGAAGCGGCGAACCTCGCTCACTCGCTTTGGTGCGCATTGATGTCTTTTGTTTCGGTTCTTCTGCTCTTCCTATTAGATTTTATTGTTTTTTTTTGTTTTTGCGATCCCTCATTCAAAGTAGATTTCACAGCCGTTCGCTAATAAAATGTGCGAAAACAGTGAGCATTCCGTGCAGAACCATTAAAAGCGCTTTAGTTTTAAAAGCAACGAAACGTTTCCAGTCCCCCCTTTGGCCTTCAACCCGTGGCAGTGGCGAAGCCGGAGCGGATGCAAAGTGCCCAGAAATGGTCGAAAATAATTAGACGATCTTTGGCTTCACACAATCGATACAGTTTTAGGCAGATTCTGCTGACATGTATGTTGGAGATGGAGTTGAAGATGCATGAAGAGGGTTGAGCGTTCGATTTAAAGATTACCGGTTGCCTAATGGTACTTGTACTAGAGGGGAGAGGGGGATCTTCTGTGCTTAATACGCAGCCCGTAAAGCTGCACAATTGTGCATCGTTAGAGGGCTTTGTGACTATCACTTTGTGACCATCAGACTGTGTATGTGTGATCACCATTCGCTTTACTGCCCTACAGACCCACAGCGGGATTTAGCGAGCGTGTGTCGTCAGTGTGCGGTTCCATTGTGGGATTAACCTTTCACTGCACAACTGTGTATTTAAGTTGTTTGTGAAGGAAGTAATTAAATTGATAAAGTATAAATTACAAATATTCAAAGACATGAATTCTCTAGAATGAAATTAATTCATGCCTTTTTATTAGTGATGGGAAAAATGAAGATTTCGTCGGAATCGATTCAGGATAGCTCCGAAGTTTTCTGGAATCAATTCCGGATAGTAGGTCCGGAATCAGTTTCCGAAATCGATTCCGGAATCGGCTCCGGAGTTGGTTCCGGAATCGGCTCCAGAAT
>AXCO02009875.1:0-11772 GCA_000473525.2 Anopheles melas
TACCACTACTTGTGGGCTTGGTTTTCAGTGACTTTATTGATCCCCCCATAGTAGGATAGTCAGTCCTACGTATGACGGCACGGTCCATTTGGGGCTGGAACCCATGACGGGCATGTTGTTAGGTCGCACGAGTTGACGACTGTACTACGAGACCGGCTGTTAATGTTAATGTTAATAACTATTAATTTTACAAACTTTAACGTAATATTTTTCCCTAAAGCTTACACGCTAAACATAATTATACGTTTAGTTGGCAAGCAAAGGACACATCGCATGGTGCTTACGCCATACATAAACACATATTAAGATTTGAGATCATTAAAAGAATACACAAACTGTCAATGGGAAGAGTGTGCTTATGGATTATAATCTTCTTCCCAGTGGAACAATACACTACTTCGTCGCGAATTGGCCACATGAAAGGATTTAAAACAAATGCTTCAGATAAGAACTACTCATACCTCATACCACTTCACAACAGGAAGTGATCTACCAGGGCGGATTATGTGCTCGCAATAAACGCCATTGTTGAAGATAAATGCCTTCTCAGTTGGCTTTAAGAACAAATTTAAGAAGCCTTTAAGAAAACAAAGCAAATAAAATCCACACATCAACGGATCGCTCTTACACCGCTCGCATGTACTGGAATGGCCCAGATTCAACACTATGCCCACTGGTATGGCAGACACCAGGCCTGAAATGTGTCCTTTGGCATTCTATGCAAACCTCCCTCTTTTCTGTACAACCAACAACAAATCTACATTGTGAGAAATACACAGTGTCAGAGCGAGTCGTTTGCAGCGACGGGATTCGGGTTACGAGCATTTTGATGTGACTTTTTGCAGACAAATCCACAAGGGCGTACAGCAAATGCAAGTTTTCCAGCTTCAACCGTGCAATGCGTATGATAGAAAGCCTTATGTTTCGTTTCATCTTATCTTGGTTGAAAAGAAAATCACTTTTATTAAGCACTCCCATCGCCTCCCACGGTCGCTAAAAGCATGGTCGAGTAGCTTCCGGAAGCGTCAAATGCTACTCAGTGTTTCGCTTTCTCAGTGGTCGTTGCAACGACGACCTGGCGTATCCTGGATGGAAGCATCAAAGAATACTCATCTCTTCAATCTCTTTGGTATTCCTGTGAAAGAAGCTGAGCCATTCGCAACATACACAAAATGAAGCGAGAACTACTCAAACACGTCGTTCTCATTTCGCAATATCTTCGCACCCCCAGTGTTCATGTTTACGGAATTACAACTGCAAGAGACCAATGTGAGAACTTTTGGATTGTGGGCTTTATCGTTCATTTTCAGCACTTAATTGCTGCTGAACGATGACTCGTTAACTACCATTCCGGGGTTAAGAGGTTAAAGCGTAAAGCGCCTTGAAGCAGCAGAGGTTTCAACGAGCTTTATCAAAACTGGCTTCCACTGATGAACAAGACCATCCCGATGACGTGAGATGTCATCACAAATTTATATACCTGCACCGAGATTACGAGATTTTTAACGATAAGTTATGCAATGACATAAAAATAAGATAAAAATTACTGAAAACATTTGCACAACATTTTAACAAATGGAATAGTGGCTGTTGATAACAAACTAGCTAACTACTGGTACATAGTATGATTAACTTTTTGCCAATAGAAAGGTTTCATATTGGACCGTTATTCTTCTGGACCGTTAATAACACTTTCCCAGATACAGCCGCTAAAAACTGAGTAATATATAATTATGTTATTTTATTTTAACATTAGATGCTTAACCTAACTAAACCCTAAATTAACCTAACTAAACTATTAATAATTTGAAAAATCTCCTAAACGTGTCTTTACTGTTCGGCGTATCAAGTGAGAGTGCTCTACGTTTCCGTTCCTTCAGCGCTGCCACTATAGCGGAATGGTATTGTAACGCCTATACCAGCAGTAACGCTATAGGGTGGCTAAAGGCTTTTATACCACATAATTATATACTACATCAGAAACATATATACTATAATATAACAAATATGGATTCGATATTATGTAACTATAATTTCCACACTCGTGGTACACTTGTCAAATCACAAAGTCGTCAAAGAAGACGAATAAATAGGCTATAAAATAATTTAAGTAGTCGCAGGCAAGGCAAGTTTGGGCAGTAAGAAATAGGTATGAAGTGATGTGTTAACTACCGGTTATAAATATGGGGTTTGGTTGTTGCATTCAGATTCACTGTCGAATCGCTGGATGTGAAAAACAAACTTTTTGTGTACGAAGCTATTGATTTTTAAAGTCACATTCACTACGAATATCGGTGTGTAGCTGGTTAAAAAAAAAAGTTATGTGTGTGCATTTTCAGACTGGTAATAATTGCTTAAATAGGCAGGAAAAATAAATACGTGAACAGACAATATCAAACATCTTTATGAAACTATACCATCACAGAACCGAAGTCTCACCAAATGCTAAACACTATATATGCTTAATTAAATATCTATATTTTTGATTAAAAAAAGATTTCTCTTTTGTACAGGATCCTATATAATAATAGAGAATTGCATACTCACATCTACTTTAATTCCAGTAAACGGAAAGATTTTTGCTGGTGGATTTTCGAACGGTGAATATCGGTAGAACTCCAGCGTTCCGCGGTACCATTTGACGGAGTAGAGCGGTGTACCTTCCATCTCATACTGACAGTGTAGCTGTGCCTCCTGACCACGTCTCACCCATGGTGGCTTGATAGATAATGAGAGATTCCTCAATCCCGTGCTGGATACTGAAGCTGAAAGGGGAAAACAAAAAAATAATCGATTGATAAACTCACATTAATAAGAAAGTTCAGACAACATGCTTTTCCATTATTGGCAACAGAGTCCTTCCACTAAATGACGTGAAAATCGAACTGAAAACAACGGATCAATGGAATTGAAATTTATATTCCCATCCCTGGCCAACGATGGGAAGAGTGTTAATGCTGGTGCAATCTTTTCCAGAGCTCTTCACGCCATCTTCTAAGCCATCAAGAATTTATCCACAAGGAACGGCTGTGTGTTGCATGTGCGGACACGTCATTCCGGCCAAGGGTAGGGTGCGACACGTAAACTCTACAGCAAAGTAAAAAAAAACATCTCCAGGGATATAAATATCCCGACACGGCATGCTACCGCAACGTAGGCAGCGTAACAGCGTGGCGAAAGGATCTGTGACCGAAAAGGAAAAAGCCTATTGACAAGAAGTTTATCGGATTCCACGGATTTTCGGGTGGAGCGCATTTTTCTCCGATGAAATTTGATTTCTTTATTTGGAGTAAAAGTTCACTTTGATTTCTCGCTTTACCCATGGGAAGGAGATTGGTTCGATCATCACACCATCGCGCGTTGCGTGCGTCCGGAGCCACAAACCTTCCATGGACTGTTGCTCGTTACTTTCTCCATCATTCTGTTCGCTTTCTAGCAAGTTTTTCTTCGCTGCCGCACGATGCCACACTGCCTGCTGCTCTATCTATCCATCTTCGGGGTGCTTTGTGTGTTGTAAGCAGCAGCATTCGGTTTGGGGTGAATTGATTCTTGGTTCTTAGCAGCTACAATGCCCGATCTTGGGCTCTGATAGTAACCATTTCATGAAACGAGATTTTTTGGGGTTTTGTGAAGCGATTCCTATTATCAATCTCGTTTGTTCAATGACAATGCATAAAGCAGAGTGATGGAATCTTCAATTTAAAAATTGATTTCCATTTTTTTGCTTCAAATGTAGCTCCCACGCTTTACGCTATTTGTCGATTAGGGCAAATGAAAGTATGAAATACAGTATTCAGTAAGTACAATTGACATGTACCACTGGGCATAAAATTCGAAATAGTACAATAGAGTGTTGCAGTGTTAACTATTTTACACGTATCGTTTTTTTTTATTTCGGTAGGATGGTCCGGTTGTACTGTTTATTGCTTTCAGGTATGCCTGAGCTAGCGCTATTTGAATATCATTACATGGTTGTTTTTTTTACATTTCATTCTACAGAAACATGTCATAAAAATTATAAATTCATTTTACGTTTCGCTTCAATCCTATGCAAACGAACAATCTGCGCATTCCATCCAGGGCTGCTATTTTTCCCGGGGTCATCGCCGTACTAGGTTCATCCCGAGAAGGACCATACAGTTCAAACAATGTTCTGTTGGCTGGTGAAAGCGTAAATCACGAATCATCAAATTATCACAACATTAGCGTAGCACCGACAAGCTTGACGATAGCTTTTCAATTACCTCGATTCCAATTCCAAGACCAGCAAAATCGCCAGATCCCAATCGAAGACGCGCTATCGTTCCATTCCAAACACGAACCCAAAGCCGAACCGGCGCAATAAATAAATCCTTAACGCTCCTCCTAATTCATTTGAAAACGGCTCTTGAATATTAAATATTGATCATATTTCCGAGTGCCGATGTGGTCGTTTATTTGGCGATCTGTGATACAGCTTTTGGAATAGCGTGGCGCGGGCCAGCATCAAACGCACGCCCCAACCACTTGTGCGAAGAAGCGCTTCGCGAAAACACTATACCTTCATAAAATACAACTCGCCCACCATGGCACGGCCCTATGCAAACAATCAGGGAAATCGTCCTTTTGCGAGAAGAAAATTTGCGAGTGAGCTTGCGTGAAAATGCGTCTGTAATTTAACGCTTTCGCTGAAATACAAACAGAAGGTGGTATTTTCTCGCTCCATTGGTCTGTTGGACCGTATCATTCTTCACGCAAGAGATCGGAAGCATCAAAGTATATGCCCTCCTATGATAAAACTAACACCCAAAACGATGTACGGCTCAAAACTGACAATGCAGTTCAGTCGCCGACGGTAAATCACGGAACCTTTGCTGCATTGCACGTGCTGAACTCTTCAAAACAAAGCAAAGCAAAATATGAAACGCCTAGGCATGAAACCTAGATCAACATAGATTCACCGAACGGAAGTGGTCCAGCAACAAATAAAGAGAGAGAGAGAGAGAGATATGTAGGGGGAGCTAATTTTTTTATTCGATCGAAGACTCAGTCATCGTTTCAATTTCACTTGAAAGTTAGTGTTGAGAGAAATTATCCATCTGCCTGTATCGCACCCCTCGCATAAACTGCGGCCTGGCACGCATTGGTGAAAGTGAGTTGATGAGTTCTCCCATCATTATCAAGTAATTGTGTTGACACAGGCCAGTGCGGTTGCTAGGCTCGGTTGACTTAATCTCGATTTTTCATCGTCTCCATCTAACGATATCAAACTTCAGCCTCGAACGTCCCCATCACGCCAAGTGTCACCAGCGCACCGGAAAGCAATAAAGCTGTCCCAATACCAAACCATTCTTCCGCATCAAACGACGACTTAGCTCAACAAATCGGTAACAAAAATCGAACTCGCTCATCATCTAGAACCTGAGTGAGTAAGGCAAACGTTTCAAAGCGAGACAAACTTATCAAAGCCCCCATTTGCCTTCTCGGCCGTAGTTTCCGGGTCCGGTACGCACCACCCTCTTATCCCTCGAAAAGCGAGAACAGTCACACTTTATCAATAAAATCACCATTTGCTGGCGTAGTGATTACTTTTCTATTGCTATTTCGCACCAAAAATGTATTTATTCAAAAGTCATGTCGAAATTCGTCACCGCGAAAATCAAAATTGCTCAACCGTGGCCACGGGGTCCCGATCCCTAACGAGCTTTTTCGGTTTGACTGCCTTGTCATTGTTTGACCTCACCCGTTCTCCACCTGCCAAACGAGAAACGTCTCCGTGCGATATCTGCGTGCGCCAAGCAAAAGTTAAAATCGAAAAGATAAATATACACCGCCCGAGATGATGCGGCGACCCGGTCCGCGTTCCCGCGAAAACCTTCAAATAAGACGCGACAAAAGTCACCGTGACGTGTCCGTCACAGAGCCTACCTCCGCCAACGAGTGGACCATTTTCTTCGTGCGTGTCTACAAGTTTTGGAGAAAAGTTCGCTTTCTTCTATGCTACATTATTAGTACTTTTCGTTACAATGCCGTACCGTGGATGGGATTTTGGGATAGCAGAAGAATTGAAGAAGAAAAAACGTCTTTAGATGAAAAGGCCTTATCGAAAAAAAAGAAAACATTCCACGAACCCTAGAGATCAGCCTCCAGAAAGGACGATGTTCTAATCTTGTGTACTCCCTCTTGCACCATGCCCGCTTTCTCTCTCGCGATGAGGAACAATGAGGAAGCGAACAGGCGTAGCAGATCGCACCCTCCTGCTCACGATGTTCCGTTGATTAATTGGCGATGTCTTTATACACCGAAATGATTTTATAATTTCCAAAGTTAATTTTTGTTTACTCTGTGCCTTCGCTTCCAACGCACTACGGGGTTTGAAGTCACGTCGGACGTCCGGAGCTGACGGGTCCGCACACACACACGCCCCGCCCGATAATGCCGATCGTCACCTAATGGAGGCGGCCGGGAACGCTGAACAATGGAGACGCCCGGTACTTGATGTGCAGATGAAAAACGACCTTTCGTGAGTAGATTGTGCTTCATCGCATCGGTGAAAGCTGCGTTGTTGTACGTGTTACAGCTGACTGAGCAGTGATGGGAAAGCAAACCTAATAGAATCAAGGCTAGTACAAAGGTGAAGGATCTCTGATTTTTAGCGTGTTGCTTTCTTAATTTGTTCGCGACAAAAGAATGAATAAGTTTATTTATTCCGAAAATGATTTCATGTGTTTTTTTTCTCCCTCCCTCCCTCTTTTTCCAATGTGATAAAAATATTGGCAATTTTTGGATGCAACAAATGTTCACAGATTACAGATAATAAATGTGTGTAATCATTTTATCAAGCGTAATCTTCGCCACCGTATGGCTAGCTATCGTTTTCCAGTAAATTTATTTCATCCAATCATGGTCTGGGGTGTCCCGGCTTGGTCCTTGCGAGGAACTACAATAGAAACCATTCCGAACGTGACATTTCAACCCTTTGCGTCATTTAAGTGCCGGGAGCTTGTCTTTTGTATCCCGAAATACTTGCGTAAACATACCCACAGTGTAGCAGATTTATCATATCTATCACATCTTTCCGTACACACGCGACACCCGCAACGAGCGAGTCAATGAACTAGAACGCATCAACAATCTCGGCAAACACATCCTTTGCCACATTTTTATCGAACTTTCATTTGCCTCACCACCTTCGTCACAAGTTGGGGACGATGGGGATGGGTTACGTGTCTGCTACCCACGTTGGGTAGGAATGATAAATGTATCATATTTTTCACTTAATTTCAGCTTCTAGCCAACCAAATACAAACCTAACCGAAGCAGAAACTTCCTTTACGCTTCACGTTCCCCGTTATTCCCCAACATGGAGTAATGCTAAACAAAAAAATGGTAAAAAAGTATTCTCAGCGGAGATGATTTATTGAAACTTTTGGCCATCGGTTACGAACGAAGCGAGAGGATAAGGATGTAATGGGTCGACCCGACAGTGAGTGAAAAGCATACTGCTAGGAGTGTGTGCACGAAGTGTAAGTTCTCTCAAAGGTTAGAAGCAAAAAACTTGTCATTACTTTATCACATCTATTTCGGTGCAATGTGTCTTTTACTGTGCTGAAAAAGACACACACACACACACACACAGTTATACAAACATTAGAGCACATGTGCTTTTCTGTAGATTTGCTTGCTATCCATGAGTTAAGTATATGTTTTTTTCTTGGTTTGCACCACCTCCACCAACGTTAAGAACAGTAGGCGTCACCGAAGTCATCTTAAACGTCAAGATAAATGGGTCCAGATTACAATGTTAATACATTACACCGTATGAATCAGATCAAGGCATGTGAGTGAAAGCAGAAGAAAGAATACACGAAACTCAAACGATCGTATTAAGCGTTTCCGTCCTTGGACTCAAGAGTTAAACCGACACATATCTTGGCTTGAAGCATTTTCGCAAATGGTAAAATACGTTCACATATCGATTTCTCCGTTCGGCCTGCACACCCCACGACAGACACGTGTGCGTACCCAAACGTGCGACACGCAGTAAGGTTTTGTTTCTTGCGCTTCCCGGAAAATCGTGTTCGCTGTGCGTCTAGTTTCTTGAACTCTAGTCAGCACCGAAATACAGCACAACAGTCAATCAGACCCCGACAAATGGGCTAGAGAACTCAAGTGAATGATATATACGTTATTTTTCTTTTCCAGCTGTCTTTCTGTCGCTGTCTTTGAAAATGGCTCGCCAGCTTACATTGTAGCATACGGTCAAAGGCTTGGAGAACGGCTTCCGAGTGGTTTCCTCCCGCAATGAATCTTTACCCATTAAACAGACGCTCAAGAGCCTTTTTTGCTATTGTTACTTTTGTAGGTTGCGTTCCTCGTAAAATGCCTTTTTATGAATAATTTCTCACATGAAAGGTAGTAGATTTTCAATCGTGGTTTTTGTTCTATATAATGTTAATAACAAAGTTTTTAAGGAATATTGTTACACATGATACAATACGATTCAAATCGTCTACATTTAAACATGGAAGAAATCTAAGCATAAAAAATGCCGTTTCCCAGCATGTATATTTTCAGAGAGGACCAAAGAAGTGCCTTACTAACGCCGGACACAGAATACGGAACATTCAGAATTGCGAAAAAATCGAAGAATACAGCTAGAATTCAGCTCCGAAGACACAATTAGCTATGTGAATGCTCCAGAACATTTTCCCTAATATAGTGGAAAGCTTAAGTGAAACGCTAGAGAAACTCGCAAATGTATTGGATAAACGAAATCAAAGAGCATTTCATAGGCGCACTTTGATTATCGTCGATTTCATTTGCTTCTCTTTCTTCTCCGATGGCCTTTCATCTGTTTCAACCAATTTTTTCGATTTTATCTGTCCCAAAACCAGTGTTGCTATTTTACGTTTCACGGTTTCTCATTTTAGCTACAAACACTTGTACGTATCCATGCCGCTGGCCGTCTTGGTGATAGAATGGAGAAAAAACCGAGCTATACAAGCGAGCGTCTCCACCAAGATAAAACCGAACCATTACCTGGAGGGAAACTAATTAAAGCTCAAGATTAATAGACTCGTTTATTCCACCTTCCTGTGCCGCTTACGGGGTCGCAATTGGTTACACTTGGATACCCATTTATCCATTTCTGCCCGAGGATAAAACGCGTTTCGTACTACAGGAAAGACACAAACACCTGGAACAGCCTGTGATGTCTCGTTCCATTGCGTTCATCCAAACGGAACAGTCCTAATGTCTGTTCCCAAGGGAGGCAAACTGCACAGTTTCGAGTGGCGATAAATTTGGCAACAGCGACGGGTTCACTCGTCCCACGGGCCCTAGCAGTCTATCATCATGTCTGCCTTAAAACTAGCGAAAACCCTCGGGGCACGACCAAGCCGACGTAAAGCAAAACCTCCAATCCGATGCCTTGATTGCTTCCACACGTCCCAAGAGCATCACCCAGCAGTCAGCATCTTAAGAACTGCATGGTGGCATGCAGGGGTGCAGCATTCATTCAAAGCATTTGGGACCCAAATTAAGCTTCAAAGTGTAGCGTGTTGCTCGCATCATTCATCGGAGCGGATGCATAAATCACCACCTTTCATCCATATGGTGCGGATCGACAAAAGTGCAAAACTATGCAAATTTCCTGCTTCCGTCCCACCTTAGATCGGCCGTAAACCCCAGATAGCGTTTAACCGTAACCGCAAACGAGCAGCTCACCTCGATGTGCAATCTTAAAACTACTCCATTGAGCATAGACTGTCCAATCAAGTCAGCTCGAATTGGCGGACCGTGAGGGGCGACCTATGTATCGATTCAATCGCCGAAGCTACCACGCAAGTTCGCACAATGGACGGGAGCCCATTTCCTGGATTGACTGAGCACAATCATCACCTTTCCAATCGAACACAGGTCACCGACTAGTGGTTCCAATCTTCTGCACGTGAAAAGGGTTCAAGACCACCACTAACAAGAGTGATATAACGTTTTGAAGGTAAAATCTATACTACCGGAGTTCGCTACGGCGCGTTAATGCGAGTGTAGCCAGAAACAGCTTGAAATTGGTCGTTGCGTCCCTGATGCAAAACTTTCCTTTATCAAACGATTCCTGCGGTATCTGCGATACGTGGCCTACGTTTGGCAACGATCCTTTTTGTACACCAACCGCTCTTTTACTGGTGGGACAAAGTGCACCGTTTCGAACACCTCCTCAGATTCTCGGAAAGACCCTGAGATAGTCCGTTTATTCGATTTACTTAATGATGCGTATTAAGCAGGATTTGCATTTGTTTGGCACTAGCATGCGACCTACCGTACATCTCGCACGAATCGTTTCGTGCTTTCCAGTGTTCGTCGTTTATTTGTGTATGTATGTGTATGAGTGTGTGTGTGTATACATGTGCTTGTGTGTTTTTGTTCTGTTATTGTGGATTTCTCCCATTTTTAGTGCTAACCAGAAATACGACAACGGTTTGGTGTTGGTTTTTAGGGAGTTTCTCGAAAATTGTACTCAGTTGATAATCATGCCGATTCTTTAGAAGCGCAATGTTTTCTGCTACAAACTCTTTGCATGCAAAATAGACTACTGGCTGATACGTGTTGCCATGTTCGCTTTGGTCCGTCTGAACGATCTGAATTCAAACGAGAAATCATTGAATGTAACGCACGAAGATGGTACAGCAAATACACTATGAATTAATTTGTTTCAAGCAGCAATAACTACAATAGTATAGCTCACTTCACTACTATTGGAAAATTTCATGGTGCCCATTTAATCTAGAGAACCTATATTGGACCAGTATGACCACGACATATGATGAAGAAGAGGACGAAGAAGAAGGAGAAAATATAAATGCTTGGTGTAGTAGCGTTGTACGATTAAACATATTTCAAAATAACAATATATCTATAGCCGCTCTCGTGGTACAGTCATCAACTCGTTAACAACATGCCCGTCATGGGTTCAAGCCTCGAATGGACCATGCCGCCATACCTAGGACAGACTATCCTGCTCAATTAGTCATTGAAAGCCTAGCCCACAAGTGGTACAGGCAGGCCTTTACTGACAACGGTTGTTGAGCCAAAGAGGAAGAAAAAGAAGAATATCTACCGTTATCAATTTTGATAAACCCATTCTCCATTGTATCGTGCTTAGTAAATGCATCACTGTTTCATATTTTATGTTTTATATGCTATAAAACGGAATGCTTTATGTCGCAAGCAATAAACGTGGTCACGTGGTCCAGGCTCGTCAGTTTTCAAACACAATTGTGAAATTATTATTTCGCTGCTTCTATACGTTAACTGTAAAAACGTCATCATGGGTACCAGTGTTGGACAAGGGTATAAAAAAGAACAAGTGCAGATCGGCGCATAATATCTGTTGCTGTTTAAGACACCGTTATATGCTTTGAAAATGGGTCCATCAAGAATAACTGTATCGGTCCATACACTGCAACGCAATAATAAAACGAAAGCTTAGTATTGAAATCAATCCTGATAAATGTGTGAGTTTGTTCAGGATATAAAAAAACGCGAATAACCCTAACATTAAGCAATACGGCCGAAGCCGTTCTTTTTTAATAAAAAAAATAAAAAGCGAATAAAATGTATGTACAAAAGGCTATTTATGAATCTTGCCGAGCATGCAATACTTTAAGTGCGTTTTTTTTATTTTATCATCATCGTTTTATCAACAAATAGCAAATACCGTTTTGCTTCAAATTACGAACAGCTTCAAATTCCGGACATTCGGCATCTTCTTTTATTTTGGCGTAATGTCCT
>AXCO02009879.1:0-11804 GCA_000473525.2 Anopheles melas
GAAGCAGCGAGGGTTGCTCACGATAGAGGGTGAAATGGTTGAAGAATATCGAACAATCGTAACGCTACGGTTGGGAAATCAACCGAGAAGGCCAACAACTGTGTCGCTGTGAATGATAAAAGAAGGTGAAGGACTTGTCGCGGCAGGATGACTCACCAGCCGCGCTCTGCTTTGCGGATGACTTATCATTGTGGTCGCAGTTTTTCTTCGAGATGCTTGATTTATCGTTTGTTGTGTGCTGATGCAAAGAATTATGTCTTTTCTTTTTTTCTTATTTTCATTGAACAATTCATGTTAAAAAGAGAGATTCTATGACGCTGTGATGTGTGTTTGAAACGAATTTAATATAATCATTAACATCAGGCATCGAGTAGCGTCCTTTAGTTCACCGAACGATGCCAAAGGTCACACCCGTGCTGAAAGGGCAAAGAGTTTGTAAACATTTTAATTCAATTCCTCCGTCGCCGCTGCTGCGTCGAGATGCTGCGGTGCATTAGCACAAATCATTAACATGATTAATCTATGCTCAAACGCCACCTCGAAGAGCCCGGAACGGAATGGATTAGCTGGAAATGACGATCAAACCGTACCGAACGGCGGGCAGGCCAAACCGCCGGAGAGCCGTTTCCATTTACCGTGCAAACACAGGTCCCGGTTGTGTATCGACGATATGGAATGTATATTTGCCGAGCGCTTACGATTCGTGTTCATAAATTTTATCATCCTCACAGAGGGATGGCAGACACTCGGTTCATCTCGGCCCGCTGGAAGACCGCGATCGTGACGGCTTGGAAAGGGCTAGTTGCTGCTTGATGCTTAATCATAAGACGCACATGATAAACGGTACCACAAACAAAGACCCATTAGCAATTGAAGACGAAGGGGGCCGAACGAATAGTTTGGTGTTCGATGTTGAGCAAGGAACGAGAGCGTGAGAGATAAATTAGCAAGATTCTGCGTAATTTTGTACAACGCGATGGTTTTTGCGGTATTTGTTAGGGAGCAAAGGTTAACCTCAAAAGTAAACAGTAGCACCTTATCCGGTTAATGTGAATGTCTTTGGGGTTGGAAACAGTTAGTGGGAGCCATTAATGCCGTTCCCAGCGAGGACTTGCTTTTCAAACGATATTTTCCGTTTGGCAAACTATTTTTAGTCAATGCCGCTGCACGGATGCTCAGCTGGAACGGCAAAATATTTCCGAACGAAATTGAGTCACACGATTCAGCATACGCATACCGCACGCGCTTCGGTATGTGTGTGTCCCGCTATGCTAAGGCTTCCTTAATCGCAGTGCTGCATCGTACAGCGAGCTTAGAAAAAAATGCTTGTCCCATGGAATGTTTGGCGCTTCGGTCCCTTTCAATCAAAATCCTTACGCCGATCGAGAGATGAAGCGGGGGGAGGGGTGGTTTTTCATCCGATCGGTTCGATCTGGCCGGGTACAGAGATGCTATCGATGCTATTCCATTCACTGGGCCGCTGTTTGTGTGCATGTTGTGAGATGGTTTTGCCCGATTGCACCATAGATAGGGAGTAGCAGAGTATTTGTTTTTCGGATATTTGTTGCTGTCCAAATTCCAGCTAGCAAAACCCGTCCGCTCGTTAGTTTGGTGCTATGGATTGAGCTATGCGGCTAAACTATGTCCCCTATCTCGCAGCACCATGCTCCTCTACCGGCGGCCGGTATCGAACGGTTGGCCTTCGCATGCACTACCCACACACCACACGCACCAACGGCAACAAACTCACCCAAACATGGCTATAGTTTTCATCAGTTTGTGATGCTTCCAGCCTGCCTTTACCCCGTCGCTGTACGGCTCAGTCTGATCGGAAAAATATTTTAGTATAAAGCACCACACAACACATTGACCTAAAACCACGGCTGGCAGCAATGAAACGAATAAAACAAGAAAAAAGTGGAAAGAGTTGACGCACATCGAACTAGCAGAACAGAAGAGCCTCATATACATATGCTTATAGAGATTTTTCCGCTTCGATAGAAATATGTTGATAATGGTGGAAAAAGGGGGCACAAAAACGCCGAACCGGAGGATGATCTTCACCGCCAGTGCTGCTAGCACACACATACAAAAAAGGCCGTCGACCGACACTCTCTGTGCGCTGTGGTTTTATTTTGCTCAAAGTTTTATGCATGAACTTGAAAGCACGTGTGTGTGGTTGTTTATGTTCTGTGTATACATATATTTAGCTGCGTAAAGGGGGGGGGGGCGTGCACTGCACCAACCATTACTGCTTTTTAAAAACGATCGATGTTTCGTTCGGAAGAGTATTTTTGGTGAAAAAGTTCGTTTTTTTTTCTATTTCGCCAGCTTATGGTGGAGGAAACTCTTGCTTTATTTTTGTAAACCCCGTTTCCGTTAGCTAGCGGGATACTGTTTCATGGATGCATGGTTTGTGGTTTTTGCAATGAAAGGTTAATGCTTCCGACGGTTTGGTGAACGTTATCGGTTACATTAAAGTTGTGATGGAGTATATTTTACAACGTGTATTATTTTGGTTACGAGTTTGTTTGCGAAAGTGGGATACTTTTTGAATAACTTTTGAATTGGCGTTATCTGTTAGAAAACCATACAAAATCAGCAATAATATAGTTTTTCTATGAATTCTAGCAAGTGCCTAAATGTATGCAACTATGTAAGTAGTTCCCTTTCGCTGTGATTGAATATGTTTTGAAAATGGTGGTTAAAATAATATGAGCGACAGAGTTTGTAGAAATGAGTAAATTGGGCAACAACAAAGCTCATCAAATGGATAATATAATATATTTAATATAAGGTGTATATTTGCAATTTTCGTTTTTTTCCCATCAGAAGAGATTGATTAACGCCTAAATGTATGCATGTTTTCGCCTAAATTTAGTCTACCATTTGGATCTTTACAATTTATTGTCTGATTCTCACAGATTACTAGTCCGCTGAGAGATTAATGAAAGGAAAATAGGCTCTTTTGCTGAATGCAAAATTAAAAAACTTCCTTTCCAGCATTCGATTTGTTCAAACAAAATAATTTCCAAATGTAAGTTACAAGGAAGCTGGAACCCTACTCCTCTTTTTCAACCCCTCCCCTCCAAAAAAAACGAGGTCAATGATGCTGCTTCACAAAACAAAAACCAGCTAAACACGGCTCCACTGTCTTTAGTTTGGTGCATTAGCGCGTGAGTAGTAGATCATGTTTCCATTTCACGCAACTGCTTTTTATCTCCCGTCACGAGTTGACTTCCCAAAAACAGAGCAGTAGTGATGCACAGCCAAGAGCCAGGCAGGGCCACTAACTGGCGACCGACATTTGGGCCGATGACAAAGTGACTAAGTTGGTGTGTGTGTGTGAGTAAATCGAGTGCGAAAAGTGTTCCAAGGATTAGCGAGCGAATATTTCCACCAACAGCTTTCTTGCGTTCGCTAGGGAGCGTTTCCCTTTTTAGGGCAGATGCGTAAATAGGGATCCCTTTTTCTATGCTTCCACTGTATTCGCTCCCTACCGATAAAGAAGACGGTCCCATTCTTCATTCTTAAAGGGGAGTAACGCACACGCACACATAAACATACACCCTCGAATGATTCACCTACATCAATGGTTGCTGGCTTGGAATAGTTTTCGTTTGCTGTCGTCTCATTTCATCGAACTTTCCACCCACCCAGCCACTGCAGCATCAAACGGTCTCGCAATTTTTTAACGCCCAGCAAACTGGGTGACAGCCATGACTGGGCTACCGGTCGAGCAAGGGAGTTTTTCCTGCCGCCCGAGTTCAGCAGCGCAAAGCGCCTCTTACCGGCGACAAGCGCTGGCGCCATCCAGTCGGCAACATCATCAGCTGCATCATCATCATCATCGTCGTCGTCGTCGTCATCGCCACTACCCCATTACCGGCGATCCCTACCATCCTGTTGGCAAGTTTGTCTGTTGCCCGGAAAAGCCAGCAATTGATGCCAGTGCCCTCTCCGTTTCTCTCTCTCTCTCTCTCTTTGTTAAATGCAGTGTATACAGCGCCAAATGGCGAACGAAAAGTTCGTTGTCCTTGCCAACCGTGTGGTGGATAGCGTTTAGCAGGAAAATGATGAGGTTAAGCCGTGCTAGTCGTTACGGTATGGTCGTCTTCATTTGAGGGGATGTTATTTGAGCGATCAAAATCGGTGCAGGCCCAATGACTCAGTGTACGTGCGTGTGTGAGAGGCAGCATCACGCTTGGAGGTTGCGTTAGTTGGAAAAGTTTTACTGCAACCTAATCCTCTCCATTTCCGGCTGTACAAACCGATGGCAATGACGAATGCGTTGTGAGTGGAAGTTTTCAACAAGGCTGTAAAAAAATGTCGATATTGAATATGCAATTTGGGGAAAAATGACGGTCTTGATCGGTTAGTTGCATAAAATAAATTGTGCTGTAAGTTCCGTATTCGTTAAGCTGTGAATCTTCGCTATCAACTATACACAGCAGAATACTTTCCTTCCTATTTGAATCCTTTTATTTTTATATACCCACACAAACCCCAACCAACTATTTTTCAACTCTCTCTCGCTGTACAACACAATCCATCACACTAACGCATTCCCAAGAACGCTTGAAACAATGCATCTGCTCGCCCGGTGCTCGCTTCCGGTCAGCCAGAAGTAGTTTGTTAATTTGTCAATACTCGATAATTTGAATATCCAATTAAGCTTTGAACCAACAAGGGAGCCTGACATTGTGTACGGGTTCGATTCAGGTCGATTGTTTTTAGAACTGTGTGTGTGTGTATCCACGCTCAAAATAAGAGAACAAATAATAGCAGAAAGGGGAAATGCAAAGCCATCGAAAACACGGCGGGTGTTACGAATTTGGTTTATTTTGTGAAATGCAGTCAGGCGGTAACGAAAAATCCATCCTATCCCACCGGGGTCCTTCCCGATAAACCCCAGCCTCATTCGATGACCAGTGGAGCTTCCGGAAGGGGTGTTGGAATGACAGGTTTGACTGTAGATAAAAAGCGCTCACAATACAATTAAAAAAATGGTGAGCGTGGTTGAGTTTGCTTTTGCTTTTGTGCGAATGGAATGAGGCTTTCCTTTTTTTTTGTTGCTGAATTGAATACATATATTTTACCCCTTCGATGGTACGGTTGTACAGCAAGTGTGTATAAATAAAACTGTGGTTCGTTTCAGTTCGCAAATGGATAACCGAGCAGGACGGTCAAATTTATTTCCACTTCACTTTCATTTTATTAACACTGTGAGTGGTAAATTTAGAGATGTTGTAGAGTTATTCGATTGCGAAGTGGAGAAGGACACTTGAAAAAAAAATGTACGTTATGAAGCTGTGGTTTTAAGTGCACTGTTCTGCAGTAAATTTTTCAAGTGGTAGCTTTTACTTATTTAGCTTTCAAAGACAAATGCTCTTAATTAAAGGCGTTTTACAAAACGAAAGGGGTAATTTAACGAAGTCAATAAACGTACTTCTTCGAGTTATTTCCCCCAGTATTTCGCCGAGTTGATAATGATTGATAATAATAATTTTTTATTGAATTTAGCTCATTTATGGATTTTATTACTCATTTAATGGAATTCGTCGCAATTTTACAAGATTTTAATTTTTTCATAAAATTGCATTTTTTTTTACATTTGACAATTGATGGAGAAAATTGTACTGATTTGACATCTAAACTATCAAAAATAAAAATTCGCGTAACTCGAATTCGCATAACTCGGAGAAAGACTGTACAGAGAACTGTGGATTATACGCCTAAAGGTATGCAAAACGTCGAACAAATTATGTGTTTTACGCGCGATTTTTTCAAATCAAGTGTCACCTTAAATAATATACTTCAAAACCGTACAAAAAGAACCACAAATCCATATCTGCTTCTTGTTTTAGCAACGTAGAAAGAATATTTAATCAAACAAAGCAGAACAACTTTAATTGTCACCGCTGCTTGTATTTAATTATCCAATCAACCGGCAGCGGCATGTTATTGGTCGAGCTATGTATTTGGGCTCTTGTTATTCTTTCGTCTGTTTTTGTTTTATCAACACTCCCGTGTCATGTTTGCTAGTATTCCAGTGTTTTCATTTTTCTCCGTTTTTTCTATACTGTATGCTACAATTTTTAGTTTTATTTCTTACTGTATCCTACCAGTTGGGTGTCCGGTTGATGTTGATCTTATTTCAAAGTGTTTTTGTTGGTATTGTTGTTGTTGTTGTTTTTGTGTTGCTAACATGTTTCATGAAAACCAGCCATATTTCGACCGGGCGCCTTACTCGCGTTGCACTGTAATTGTGTGTTTGGCGTTTGCTTTTTTTGTTTTTTTGGTGGCAAATATTTGTTGTAACTTTTTTTTTGTTAACATCTTTCACGTACTGCTGGGAAATGGCAGAAGCCACGCGAGCACAACATGAGGCACATGACAATTGTATTGCAATACGAACACGTTGGCACGTTGGTCGGGTGTTCTGTGCTGTGCTGTGTGAACACTGTGCTGCCCTTTTGGTTTCACACGATCGCTGTGTTTGCCGTGTTTGAAATTGTACACTGGTCGGACCAGCTCATGCCTGGAAAGGACCAGCAAAGGGAACGGCGGAAAAGCAGCTGGAGACTATGGAAGGGCAGCATTTACACGGTTGTCAAAGCGTGACTCGGTTTTCGCCTGATGCATCCAGCACACTGTTCAACACTGTTTCATGCTCGATTTAGTGAAATTGCGCGACATTCGAAGTGGGCGAACGCTTTCCCAGTGTGCTTTTTAAAATCCATCAAAGACAGTCGTGTAAAGGTCTGTTGCTGTGTATGTGTGTGTGTGTGTTGTTTGGAAAATTGAGCCTCCTTGTTGAAATTACAGAAGCGCGATGGGGCGCGAAAAAAGATTCCAAAGCCGATGCGACAACATGTGGTGCGCGGCGTGACCGGAGAAGGCAGAATAGATGGTAGTGTTAGTCGTGCCGTTGTACAGCTTGCCATTTCACCGAAGGTTAGAGATGGATGGTTGTGAATAAATTGCTGTCATTCGTTGTCAGGGCATCCCCCGGACTGATATGGATTGCTTTGTGAAAGACGTGGCGACAAAAAATAAAACCCCCGGATGACCCGGTACAAATTTCAACCACCGATGAGCACACAATCTAAGCAATAGGATCACGGCAAAGCTAATACGCGGATGTTGGGTACGCGGCGGAGCGAGCATTGGCACACGGTACAAAAATAGAGTACTTCAACCACGGGCAAAAACTACGGGCGTGTAATGATACTGTCTCGCTCGATGGATGACCGCGATGACGTTGGACGTTCGCTTCGAGGGATGATTGACTGAGAGTTTGATTTTTGCCAGTTTTCATAACTGGCATGTTGCTGTTGCTAGTGCTGCTGGGAAGCAAGGCATTATTTAATGGTGTTGCTTCTAAATCCGCCACCAGCGGCGTGTGTTCATCGAGAGAATGAAGGATCGTTGGATAGGACGATTAATTGGTTGTGAACAAGCTGCCAATCGGATGGACATAGAGAGCTGTTTTTGTGAGTTGAGATTGTTACGAAGACTTTATTATTTGTCACAAGACTGATGGATCGTGCAAACTTCATCTACAATAATTAATAGAAGAGGAGCTTTTTTGGTATCAATATGTATTGTACATGAAGCTGTACACCAGTGCTGCAAAATGTCTTGAATATCACGAGATTTTCACCAACGAAAACAATGAACATATCCGTGGTAGCTTGATGCTCATTGTTGATACTCAAAGAAAGTTCGTTATGACATGCTGAACACGACATGTGAGTGCTTGAGTCAAACGCGATACTCTGTCTGACAAGCTGAGCTTAATGCCGGCGCAAGCATAATCATGATTTTTTCGGCTATTAACAGTGCTGTCAAATGCCACTGTTTCAGTTACAACACTCATGACTGAAACGAAGCTCAAATCAGCTCACGTACACAACTGAGATGATCAGAGGTGAGACTCAAACAATTGGTAAATCAATCACATGCTTGGGGACATTGGGTTTAGCACCTAACTCTTGGTCACCCACTTGGTCACGACATTTTCTGTCGGTGATTATCACGACATTCTTGAAATATATGTGATCCTAAGCAACAAAACGAGCATGTTTTCTTGTTCAGTCTGCCTTGATTGTCTGTCGGATCAAACAGAGCGAGAAAACATGCTCATTTTGTTTCTTGGAGCCACCCTCAAGCACCGCATATCTCTCATGACTATCGTGATGATCACCGACTGAAAATGTCGCAACCAAGTGACTGACCTAGAGTTGGTTGCACAAAATATCCCCAAGCATGTGATGGTCGCAACAACCGTTTGAGTCTCGTCTCTGATCATCACAGTAGAGCTCGTGACGTTGACATGATTTCGTTTCAGCCGGAATGTGTCATGACTATGTCAGTGACATTTTGCAGAACTGATCGCAGTAAAAAAAAAGTCATGACATGTGACAGTGACTAACCAAGCGATGGTCACAAAAATGTCATGCAGCATGCATTGGTCACACCAATCGTGTTGAGTATCACCTCTGACTATCGCAATTGAGTACGTGACGCTGACATAGATTTTGTTTCAGTCAGATTTTTTATGACATTGACAGTGACATTTTACAGCACTGCTGTACACACACAATCAAATAATGTAATGATGTTAAAAATAATGTTAAAAAAATGCTGAAACACAACATTATCAAAGCATGAAACATCGCAAAATCTTTTCTATTCTCGCATATCTATTTAGTAATAAATGCGGGGCATATTGCATAAGTTTAGGCGTATCTCCGTACGAGTTTTCCAAACAACGTGATGTCGTTCACCTAGCGATGTTTTGTGGAGCTGTTCTTTAAATAATATTGCAATTTTTTAAACATTTTTGTAGCTACTTTTCTGTCAGTTTCTTTGAAAAATTTATTTCAGACAATAAAAATCCCTCAAATTGCAAAGTTTATTCTCAGAAATTGCTAAACACTTCGCCAAAAATCGTCAAATTCGTCTCGCATCACTCGCTCCATCTAAACTCATTCTGAAACCAAAATGAATTAAATTGTTCTTCATCGCAGTTATGCGAGCTCACACACACATTCACAAATGAACACATTCACAAACACTCCTCTGCCTGCTCTATCTTGGATTTATTTCACAACCATCATCGTTCTGCTCAAAATCGCTATAAAGCTGTTATGGAAAAGCTGCGGCCGTCGTCGCCCTGTTTGCTCGTTGCGAAAACTATAAAACTTCTCACCCATACCCATTTCGATGCAAAAAGAAAAGGCCGCGAATGATGGTGGATGTTTATGGAGTGTTTTGTTTTTCTTCCACCGCGTGCGTTGTACTAGAATGCTTACGTGGGCGTCCATTTTGTATGTCATGTGCAATAATAAATGATAGTGCTAGCCACATTATCATAGCAACGCACACTAACACCGCCTAACTCCGGCAACGGCGCGTCATGGCCTGCTGCGCTCGCGATTCATGCGTGTTTCTGTTGCGCGTCTTGCGGGGCGTGTGGTTACAGCCGTCCTTTTATCGATAACCGAGCCAGGGATTGAGGATTGAGAGGCGGGAAAAAGTCGACTCCTGCTGAAAGTTTTTCCCCCCCCCCGCAAACTATTGGTTGTTTTTCAACAACAACAGCACACAAAAAGCAAGAAAGAAAGAGAACAAATCCAGCCTCAATCGATAGCCGTTGTTTTCGATGTCGACCACCCCTGGGGCGGGGATGCTGCCGTTGGTTGGTATCCCGGTGGACACCGCTTCCTGTACGTCGGTGGAAGTGAAATAAACAAAATCTATAAATTTATCGTTCCACCGTCGTCTGCACCGTCTAGACGCGTGGTGGAATGGTGCTGCCTGGGATGGCGCTGTCTTGTCTAGTGCCAAGTTGTTCTACAATGATGGCTTTCTGCAGCAAACGCTGGGCTGTGATGCCGGGCGGGAACGCTGCGTTGATGCGTTCCGGCTCCGGGAAAGCATTTTATGGGAGCCTCCATTTGGCAGCGGTTTTCATAGCGTACCTAACACAGGGTTTTCGGATGAAGTTTATGCACTTGGGGAGTGTGTGTGAGTGTGCGTGATGTGTTTCAGCAGTCACCAGTCTCGAGCGACCCAAATGAGGAAACTATCCTACTAACATTCGAACCGGTTATAAAGACGCATACATGTCGCAGGTTAGATTGCTGTCGTTGGAATGTTGAAAAATTTAGTTTCAGGGAAAATATGATGCATTTATATGCAAAAAAAGGATAAATAGTACATCCTGAAATGAAAATACAATGTTCTGATTGTGTTAACAACGGTAAGAAAAAGGAAATGTATAGCCGTTCGATTTTGTTGCGATTTTGTCATTTTTCTTTTCAAAATAATTAAATAATGAAAAGGATTGCAAAACAATATGCTACTATCGCTCAAAATACTCTAAAAAGAAAAAGTTAAAGATGGACAACAAAGCTATCATTATTTAATATACAATAAATTATTTTAAGAACTTGGGACTAAAGTTTAAACAAGTTTTTGACCTGTTTGACTAAAATGATCCCTTGTACTGCTTTCACTCTCGCTTTTTCTTGTATTTATCATCATTTTCTCTTCCTTAATATTTCTTCTCCCAAAGGTAGTAGACCTTAGTTATTGTGAAGCCCTGAAAGGCTGAAAATATAAAATCAATTCTAATATGTACCATACAAACTAAAAAGTCATACAGGATTTCCCGCGCGTTATTGTTTGGTTCCCTTAATTTGTTGGGCCCGTCTAACAATTTATTCATCGTATCCCATAGATTTTTGGTTCGTTCACTTAATTTATTGGTGTCGTTCGATTCGATAAAAACAATCATAATAATAATGATAATTTAAATCAAAGATAATTTTTTTTTATGAAAATATTATATCTAATATTTACAATCTTACCTAATTTGGCTTATTTATTAGCTAATTTTTCATTGTTTCATCTTAAATTACTTTCTTGGATTGTTTCATCTTGGATTGGTTGATTACTTATTCATTTCCACATATAATTCAAGACCTTTAAAATGTTTTTTTAAATTTTTATGATGATGTAGCCATTATTAAGGATTTTATCCATTAAAAATTCCGTTTGTTTTTTGTCAAGAAGCTCTTTCTCTACAGACAACAACAGTCTTAGTGGAATTAATAGCAAGTACACATCGTTCGTTAAACACTCCCATCAATGGTGCTTTCTTCATTTTTCCACCTTCATTTTTTCCTATCGATTTGCACTGCCCCACGATGTGTGACAGATTTTCCGAGAGCAGTCTATTTTTTTTCTGTCTCAACTTCCCGCCACGGTTCGTTACGTTTCCAACTCATCCCATTCGACACGTTCCCTTCCGACGCGAGGTCACTGTGCGACACGATGGCGCCATGGCTACGGCTAAATAAATAAGCGTATTACAGGGGGAAGCCTGCCTGCAAACGAACCAAGGGAAACACGGAAATCGAGCGAAAAAAAGAAGCGACACACAGAACAAAACTTCGACTAAAAACGAAAACATCAGCACCCCGAAAGCATCGGTACAGTGGATTTCCGGACGCAGCATACAGGAAGACAATCGTGGTGAATGCTGTGCGCCAGCAGGGAAAACGTGAGAACAATTTTCCACGGATGCAACGCACAGAACGTTAGATAGAAAGAGAGAGAGAAAGAGAGAGGATGTTTTTCGGTTGAATGGGAGGGAGCAAAAACAAGCGTCTCTTCAACGTCCCTGCGGATCGGTGGGTAGGGAAAATGAACTGCTTTTGTCTTAGCTCGCGAGTACTCGGCTAAAGGGACCAGAATGCTTCCCTTAAACACGACCTCTACAGAAACACACA
>AXCO02009880.1:0-11726 GCA_000473525.2 Anopheles melas
TTTTTTTCAAAATTGGGAGTTCAAGCGACATTTTAAAACTGTGCCTTAATGGTTGGTGTGCGTGGACGAGTGTCTGTTTTTTTTTTTGGGTCACGGCGCATTTGCATCTGTTCTCTCCAGTTTCGCTGTATCTTTATTCCTGTTGTCCAAAACCCTGTATGCCAGTTATCTCCGTTTGCAGATTGTAAAAGGGAATTTGCGAATGTGTAACTGTGTACCTGTGATTGGGTGTGTGTGTGTGTGTATGTGTATGTGTGCATGTGCTGTTCCCATTTTACATCTCGCAGATCACCGTCGCCAGCTGGAGGTCCGATTCGTCGGCCATGCGCATCGTCACCATGGCCTGGTTGCTGTGCCGCCCGCTAGAGATCAGCCGCACCGAGGTCGTACCGCACAGGATGGTCTGGTCCAGGTCCACGCGGCCGCGGCTCCGGCCACAGATGGTGCTCGCGCGTACCAGCTGGTAGGACGGGTCCAGTCCAACCGAGCCACCAACCTCGAGCCTATCATCCATTCTGACGCGTTCGCACTGGAAAGTCAGCAATAGGTGAATTGAACGGGAAGTTAAGCAACACGTCATTCAGGGATTGAGAAGTTCCGGGAAGATCAAGGATATCGCATGTAATAAGATTTAAAAATACTTGAATTAAAAACACCATATTTAAGCGTGTATGACGACTCCCTTTTAGGACCAAAAATGACCAAAATCATATTGAGGGGGTTGTTATACACGGGTAGTGACTTTTCAATTACAGCTAAGACATCCCTTTCGTTTACATACGAATACTAGAAATAGTAAGGAGTGTATCCAAGGAAATACACAAGCCAAAAGGAAGAGATCTGGAAACAATTGATCTCCCTGGTTGTTTAAATTTAAATACTGAAATTCATAAAAAGGAACCACAGAGGATTACAACTAAAGCTCCGAAAATACCAAAAGAATACGAAGGTAATGTGATGACCTTCCATTCGCTTTTACTAGAAGCACAAAAAACAAACAAACTTGATCTAAATCAAATTGGTAAGATAGACATTGAATTTTGGAAAATTAAAAACAACAAAAAACTTTGTTTCCATTTTTTTAAATAATTCATCTCTGTGATGAATAGGTAGTTATAAACGGTAAAATACGCCACTCATTGCCTGGAACGTTTGGAGATGTCCAATGTTAAATGCATGTGTGGAAGTCATTGGAAGAGGAAGTTGATGTATTTAGTGATGAATATCCATTAATTTGTTTCACACAAATGTCGGAAGAATGAAGAAGAATATGTAAACTTCAAAATGACTCCCAACGAGGTCCACAACTCCAAACGTATTTCCAGGCAAGATCGGCTTATGTGGGAAGACATCTAGAATGAGCCCATCAGGTCCTCCTATCAAGACATCCCCGAGGAGGACTTTATCTATAGTTTACATAACTGATCTAACAATACATAACATTTCGTAGCTGACTTCCGATGCCGATCCTCGGGCGGACCAGATTAACGACGCAACAAGGATACTTACGTAACGGACACTCTCATTGATTTCTCCCACCTCCACGGCGACGACGGATACAACGGCCGGGAACAGAGCAGTCAGCGTGCAGTTCCGACGCAGGCCATAGTTACGCAACATGTAGTACGGTGCCAAACCCTCCGCCATGATGTTGCATGCTGCATTGGACGGAAGCAGACGTGAGGATGAAGGCTTTTTGTTTGTTTGTTTGTCAACGGTACAGGACACTCACGCTTTGGATTGTGATGGAATCGGGCGGACAGGACGAACGATCCACGCTCGGGTATGCGGTACTGTACCAGGGCCGCATTCTGGCTCGAGCGAAACACCCAAGCGTTCGAGGCGGCACCGACCGTTTTGGGCGGCCACGGTCCGCCCCCGACCGACGCTCCCTGCTCGGCACAGAACTCCTGCACCCGCAGCTCCAGCGGTTTCTCGTGGTCGCGCTCGCCCGGGAAGTACTGCCCGTTCAGCTCCCAGCCGTCGACGAACGCCATCAGACCGCCGGTGCGGCAGTCCACGTTCACCTGCCTCATCGTCACCTCGATGGTTTGGTCGGGATCGGCCACAAAGTACACACCGCACACGGTCGCCGCGCCCAGCGAAGGGTCATCCGGGTCGGCGCGTTCCGCGGCCTCGACGCCCGGCGTCATCCAGTGGGCGCCGTGCTTGGACGTCGATCTTACCGGTGGCAGCTTGACGAACGAAAACTCGCCCTCCTCCGACGTGACGTGCATACAGTCTGCGGGGAATGGTTTTGGGCGGGAGGGGCAGCATGTCAGTGTCGTTAGCAGGGTGCGGTTTTTGGTGGAAAACAAGGGGTTTGGTGTGTGGATATATCAGTAGCAAGTGGAGAGCTGTCAGTAACACGCACTGTCTCGTTGCGTGCACTTCAGAGCTTTCACGTTCCAGGCGTCACTTGAGAAGATAAGGGGGCGTGCGGGGGAACACAACCAACAGGATCAGGTTGTGACGTAAGCCTAGGTTCCGAAACGCAGCGGAGGGAAGGACACGCCGGTGTACGCTTTCGCGAAAGGAAGAGTTTCTCTGTACCCTTGGAACTGAAGTGCAATCGAGGCAAGTGCTTTCGCAACAATTATCCAACCCGGACGCCCCAATTCCCCACTGTCCCGCTACCTACCCGTGATGAGATGTAGCTTTTCCTGCGGTGCTGTCGTCTGCTCCAGCTCGAACGATCGTCTAACTGCGTGCCAAGCCTGGGTGCGAGAGGGAAAGGACACAAAATCATGCGGTGTGGCAAGTGGATCGGAAATGTAATGCTTGAAATAAATACATCTTGAAGTCATCCAGCAAAGCCGAGGCAAGGGTTTCTCAGGCTCAAGTCCACCCCCTCCGTGCAATGGGTAACGCACCGAAAGCACGAGCAAAGGCAAAGAATAAATGAGCCAATAAATTGGCAATCGGCGAACGAAACGATGGGCAGTTAACTTTTCGCTGTTGGTCGCGTGGAAAAAGGGGCCTTCTTTTCAACAAATTTGTCCCATTTAAGCCCTTCCCCCTCCTCCCTCGTGACCCTTTCTCGTGCCACGCGTACTGTGCCGGAGAGGAATGGATATCCATTAGGGATTCTAAAAAAAACCCCTTTTCTTTTGGTAGAATTCCCCATTGGCTCGGACAACGAAACGACGAAATTGGTGGGCGAAAACAATGCAACGCATTCAAAACCCGTAACTGCTGACGAAACAAAAAATAGAAAAGGAAGATGTAAAATAAATGCTACTTTTAAATTAGTTTTTCATCTTCTCGCTCCCTGGGCCAGCGGTCGAGCGACCAATTTTATCCTTTTTTGCTGGAAAACGGCGGAAAATTGGCACCAATTGCCCGGGCCGGACAATAGCGACTGAGGCAAACGCAAGCGCACGCGTTCCGTTTTATGCTGTAATTAATTCGCTTTCTAGCTGGTGTGTGTGTGTGTATTTTTTTTACTTTATTGCCTGCCTGCTCTCTACTTTAGCAACACTGCACAAAAGCGAAGGTGAAAATTAATTGCAAAAAATATAAAAGGGCAACCCCGTTAAGTGGTGGGGATGCTTTTTTTGTATTCTAACGCTTCTCCCCGCTCTCCAATGCCGGTGGTGCTTAATGGTGCTGCACATAGCAGGGAGCAAAGTGTCGGGCTGGAAGGTGGGAGCAGAAGTAGCAGGGGAAGCAAAAAGAAAAGGCGGCAAAAGTTTGCACCTAGCCGCTAGCAAGGTTGGTGCGCACGGTTGGACACAACCGCCCGCGAAATGAAACGCAAATATAACACGTAATTAAATTGTGCACAAATATTCAATTTCCCCCTTGTGGTCTGGTTTACCCGGTTGCAGTGTACGACGCGAGATCCCTCTCTGGTGCCTTTTTTCCCCACCCCTCTCCCCCCACACTGCGAGACGACCAGGAAGCAGCATTCAACGAAGGGCATCCTCCGCCGTGTCGAAGGTTGCTCTTCACGCGACGCTAATTTAATGTGTACGTAAGTGGGGCGTCTATTACTTTTTTTTCTGCTGTTTTGTTGTTTTTTATTGCAACTCGTAGCGTTAAACATGATGTAGCATTTCTCGGGCGAGGTGACGTCCGTTGTTTGGAAATGCTTTTACATGCATTCAAGGTAACACATTGCGGAAGCCACGCGGTAGAATATTCCGATCGGCTAAAAGGTGGGCTTTTCGGATGGCGGCCTCTGTTGTAGACTAAACGTACAATTAATAAATTGTATTTTTCATTTAATTGTATGCGTGGTGCTGCACTACACCTTTAGAATGGCTATCGTCCGTAGGAGTGCAATTTGATTTACCTAAATTCGCTCTTACAGCGGTTTCCAAGTAATTTTCGAATGTGCGCATCATTACAGCGTTTTCCGGATCATTTTCCAATGTCTGCAACATTTTTAATTGCTTGCAAGATGTTTTTCAACAGCTGTCTAATGTTTTATTTGCATCACACTGGTGTTTCAGTTCTTAAACATGATTTTCAACACGTCTCAAGCTGGATTGAGTTTGAAAGTTTTTGTGGTGTGTTGAAAATCATGTGTAAAAACTGAAATGTTATCTTGATGCCAATATGACAGCTGTTGAAACAAATATTGGAGGTGGTGAATAACGATGTGCACATTTGAAAGTGACTGGGAAAACCCTGTATTCATCGTCTGTAAGATGATTTTCAACAGCTGTCAAATGGTGTACTTGCTTCAAAATAAGATGCTCGTTTGACCGTACCCAAAGGATGCAATGCCTTACAGGGTTTTCCGAGTCAATTTCTAATATCTACAACATTTTTTATTGCTTGCGAGATGTTTTTCAACAGCCGTCAAATGTTGTTACTGCATCACACTAATTTTCCAGCTCTTACACATGCTTTTCAACACGTTTCATGCTGGATTAAGTTTGGCAGTTCTTTGTGATATACTATAAAAAATTCGAAAACGAATTCGAACAAATTACGTTCCATCAAATTAACCATCAAGCCATGGCCAGATCTTCATAACAATAAATCTCTTTTCTTTTTGGCTTTCAGTGGCTTTAGGATTACCCCCCATAGCAGGATAGTCAAGTCCTACGTACCGAGTCGCCAGGTCTTTTTGGGGCTTGAACCCATGACGGGCATGTTTTTAAGTCGTACGAGTTGACGACTATACCACGAGACGGGCTTTAACAATAAATATCAACAAGTAATATCAAGACTGCGATTTGGTCATACCAAACTAACTCACAGTCACATAATTTCAAAAGAATCCCCAGCACTCTGCAAATACTGCGGAACACACATCTCAGTCCGACATATACTAACAGAGTGCAACAGATACAAAAAGTTAAGGGCATCCTGTAATTTGTACATTAATATTGATGAAATTCCATCCGAGAGCCACAAACAATAAAAAACTAATAATATTTAAAAAAAAATCCCATCTATACAACCTAATTTAACAATTATAAGAAACAAAAGTATACGATAATCAAGTTGTAGATTCGACTATTTTAGAATAGTTTGACGCAACATGATAAAAAGGGCCGAGTTACCGCGCAAGGGGCAGATTTGACTAATCAGTCTGACGAACCTGTGATAGAAAGGTTAATTTACCTAAACATCTTAACAGAGGCGAAAGAGACCTAAGAGGTCCACAATTTCTTTAAATATTAAAAAAACAATTACTACTTCAGCTACAAGATGTGGTGAAAATCATGTGTAAGAGCTAAAATTTTATTATAATGGAAATACCCAGTCAGACAAATCGGACTTAATTTACCCCTACCTTACCGCTAAATTACCGGTAATTTAAGAGTAATTTGATGGTAAATTAGCAGTCGTTAATTTACCCATTCGAGCTGTTTTGACAGATCCTATTCCTTTCTCTATTTTGTTTTTATTTTGTTCGGTCAAATTGTCAATAAATAACACGAAATTGATTATATTACAGTTGAATGGTTATATTCAATCATTTACGTTAACTTATACACACGATCACAATATATTTTTTAGCAAACTCGACTTGAACAGCCGCTTCACCCGGAGACGCTGATGCACAAATAGCACTAATAAACGCAATTTCTCGACTGTTTTTTACATTTAACAGTTTCGAACACACCACCGACGTCTTCTTCCACTAAAAGATCATTAAGACAATACTTTTTTGTTCTTATTTATATCTTTTTACTGCAACAAACGACAACACTTCGTACCGCTAAATTGTTCTTAAATTACTGTTATGACAGAAACAAAACTGCTCGAATGGGTAAATTAACAGAAGGCAGTCTGACTGGGTACACCATTTTGACAGCTGTTGAAAACCATCTTGGAAGCGGTGAGTTTCATGGCACATTCGAAAGTGACTTGGAAAACCCTGTAAGGTGTTTTGTTGAACAGGATATGCATGGTGTTCTGAGCATCATTGAAGACTGTTTTTCATTTGTTATTGTGTTACACCGTCTAATTACGGCACTCGAATGGTAGTCGAAAGGAACAGAATGCTTCGAATCGGACAGCAAAATACATGCCATGCAATTCGAACCAATGAATGTTTTATCTGCGTTTAGAAGCATTTCAACAAAATCCTACATGCATAAAAATGTAAAAACTTGGCAAATTAATGGCGTTCAATTTGTCATGGCCGTACGACCTTCCGTACGAGTGCCGCGTTCAGGCGGACAGTTCTCCAACAATTGTATCATGAAAAATAAATTGCAATTTTACCAATAGCTTTAAATCGTAATTTAAATCGTAAAAAGGCAGAAATAACCAAATTTCCTTGATGAATTGCATTAAATAAAATTATTATTTATCGACTATATTTTGGCTGTAAAAAGTGATATTCGGCTTACTGACGCATTAGTAACTCGGGGAAAGGCTGTAATAGATAAATTACACATATCTTAATCGATGCATTATACTAATGATGGCCGTGATTGTAAAATCAATACCACCAGCATGGCCTCAAACTGAATACGCCCAAGACGAAACCTATCATCACCATTATCCGGCACAATGTGTTAAACAAAATACCGTTCCAAGCAAATCCGTGCGCGGAAAAGGTGAAGATCACACACGCATCATTAGACCCCAGTAGCTGAATTCAATTATGCAAAACAGAACTGCTACTTCCTCCCCCAGATGAAGAAGGAACACATTTGTACTCGGCAAAGTAGCTCTCATACTGCTTGACGAGTCCTTGCCGTAAGTGGTTGCTCTCCAGTGCCGTACGCTGTACCAGGCCGTAACGAAATGCAAATGAGGCAACCGGCGCGCCCAGCCCCCTCCAGATCCACTCGAGCCACAAAGCCACACGCCATTGTGAAAGCCGAACGCAATGCAAATGCCTGCCCTCTGCCGGCAGCCGTTGGAGCAAGTAGCTCCTTCCAAAGGCCACCCTCGAACTCGCCGTCCAACAAATGTCTAAAAGGAAGCGTCCCACGCATTCGCGAACACCCAGAGGGAAGGAGGATGGCATCCCATATGTATATGTGCTCATGAAATATGCAGCAAGCGGTTGCGGGCAAAAAGGAGAGAAAGAGCGATAGAGATAGAGAGAGAGAGAGAGAGAGAGAGAAAGAGAAAGAAAGGGAAAGAAAGGGAAAGATCAACCGAGGAGGGAGCCTGCTGCGTTTCCGCGGCCCCGTGGCTCTTGCACTGCTGATTAGGGCGGTGCAACAGGTGTGTAATGGAAACTCTCGTGAAAACAATTGCCCGGCTCGGTGCAGCATGCAACTGTTGTAAAGTCGGTCCTTTGCAACATACAAAAAAAAAAAAAACACATACAGACACACATATACACAAGCACGACAATAGCATGGCAAGTAGCACAGGTTTTCCTACCTTCGCCTGGAAGCAGAGGATCAGCACCTGAAAAAACAACATCATAACACCCCGCATCGCCATCCCGCACGTGGCTCGTCGCTCTCTCCGAGTTGTTTTGCTGATGGTAGTCGGTCGTGGGGGGCGCGAGCTGAGGGGTTGTTTTCTTCCGCTGTTAAAATAGAAGAAAAAGTTTCTATGAGAATGAAACAAACAAAAAAAAAAAAAAGAAAGAAATAAAAAGAGCAATACTTTAGCAGTAACCAAAATAATTTTTTTTCCGCCTGAGTTAGCGCGCCGCTGCGGCTAGAATAACGCGTTTGTGGCGCGGTTTTTTGTTTTCGACCTGCTATTGCAAGCAAAGGAGAAGTAAAACGCATACACTTTAACAGCTGATTTGGCTTTCTGTTGAACGCATTTAAAGAGATTGATCTGCAAAGATGGTTGCATAACTTTATGGTTTGGTTTTTCTTTAGAATGCGTTTACTGTTAATGTTACGAGACCTACATCACTGTGCGTGACGCA
Organism: Anopheles melas; assembly: GCA_000473525.2. Lineage (NCBI taxonomy): Eukaryota > Metazoa > Arthropoda > Insecta > Diptera > Culicidae > Anopheles > Anopheles melas. The sequence goes on from AXCO02009880.1 coordinate 8,315, forward strand.
GTTAGGTAGGAAATAAAATGCATCAATTTTAGAATATAGTGGCAGAAGATTTAAAGTGATGTTTATCACCTAATAAGGAATTTTGTTCAATTCACTTGAGTCTGAATATGATTCAATTAAACATAAATCCAAATATTAATGGAAAATGAATTGAGAGAAACATGAATTTGCTGCCTTTATGTTACTGTCTACATTAGACAGGGATAAAACTGATTTAAATTCACCACCACAGACAAAACCACTAACTCACAATGATGTATGTAACTGCTCACAGAACTGCTGTTTTATCGATACCGTTTTCACCCAACATTGCCCTTTACAAACGGTTGCATTTAAATTGTCCTTTCGTTGGCGTTTCAAACGGTTACACTCGATCACTACCGTAGTTGGCGCAATCTTCAAGAGATGCACTTAATTTTTTTTTCTAGCTCACATGCACTTCCACACACATACAGACACATCCACACACGAAACAAATGGGCGCAAACTGGCAGCGGGAGCGTGCACAGATACAGGATCGCGAAGCTGAGATCCACGCTGTTGCCGCTCGACAGTCTGGATTGATCGAAGTTGATTGCTGAGGCTCGGCAGGTAGGACACGCTCGCACCAGCCAACGGACGCTGGCGAACTGGCGACTGGCGACGATTTTTCACTGCACGCTGGCACGATGGCTGGCAGCATCCGGTCGAACGGTTTCTGCGGATTGCGGCCGACCGGCAGCAGTTGGTCCCGTTTTAAAGGCATGCCCGATCCCTGCCAACGGCCTCCCCCCTTCCCGCTTGCCATCGCCCCCGAGCGCTCTGTCTCTTTCGCGACCGCACAGCCACCAGGCGTCTCCATATCAGCATCTCATCACGGTGCGGGTGTGCTTGTTTTCCATCTCAATCGGGTAGTGCGTTCCCGCTCGCTCTCGGTCTTTCCCTCTTTCTGCCGTGCTTCCTTTTCTTATTATTTTTTCCCGCTCACGCGATTGCACGTACCTGAGCTTTAACTTTTCTTTGCTGTCTGCCACTCGCTCTCTTTCTCGCTCCATTTGTGGCTGGAAGCTCCCTTTAGGTTTTACGACTCTTTTCCTTTCGGTCGTTTATTTTTTTTTCTGTTTGCTTGCAGGGGTTGTTGAGTGTCTTACTTTTACGCTGCTTAAATGTTCAACTGGTAGTAGGGCTGATATCGTTTGATAATATCATTTATTTATTAATAATGTATCGAGCCTCCATGGCCTACATACACAAATGCAACTAATGTTTTAAACTATGGGTTCCTAAAATTAGACGTAATGCAGTCTCGAATGACACTAGTACATTTCGGTGCACTAAAAGAGAGGTCTACAAAATTTTAAAATAAATTAAAATTCTTGGACATTGATAACAACGGATCCCTAGCACAGAATCATGCTAGATCATCCTCATTTTGAGAAACATAAATCCATTTCTTCATGAAATGAAAAGTAGGATTTTTTTAAATTTCTTTACTTAGCATAACATTTGTATGACCTTTTTAGAAGCCTGGGCGACTAAAAAATATTTTAAAATTATATCGTACCAAATGTCATATGCAGGCGTCGAGCAGGTTCTATGAAGTTATAAACCTACCATGGTGCTTCTGGAATGTTTTTAATGTTCAAGGATTTTTGGAGTGTTGGAGTGCGTAGCATTGAATACGGATCTAGAGGAGGGAGAATATGTTAGGAACAATTATAGGTTTTTTGGGGCAATCCTGTGGTCTTCTTCTTGTTCTATTTGGCGTAACGTCCTACGCGTACATGCCGGCCTATAAGGCTTTCGAGACTTAATTCATTACCACGCAGACGCAGACGTAGCAAGGACTGACTTACTCAATCATCCGGCGCTACAATCGCTTTGCGGTTTAGGCCTGTTGCAGGAGTATCCGAAACCGGTCAAGGGCTGCCGCCAATCCGATATCCCGTTCTTAATGGCGGACGCTTCCAAGCCATCTTGCCATCTCAATTTGACCCTACTACGCCTCCTCTGGGCCTCCTCCTTGTGGACGGCCTAAAAAGTCTTCCAAAGGATGTTCGTTTTCATGCGTACAACATGACCAGCCCACTGGAATCTGCCGAGCTTGATACGCTGCACCGACAGTGAGTGGTTGCCGTACATCTCGTATAGATTGTAGCTATATCGGCTCCTCCATTGTCATTCCACACACACGGGGCCCAGAATCCTTCTGAGCATCTCTCGAACGCTTCTAAGAAGGTTTCGTCACACTTGGACAGTGCCCATGCCTCAAAGGCGTATGTCCTATCAGAGCAAGGACTGCCTGATACTACACAAATCTGGCAGCGTGGTAATAAATATGTCTCGAAAGGCCGGTATGACCATGTAGGTCGTTACGCTAATAACAAGAAGATTAGGACTTATTTTACACTCTGGGCAACCATAAGGCGATGTTTTAAAGGTCGCATGCCTAACATTAAACGCCGTGTGCGGATTCGGGGAGAATTTTTGGAGAAATCTAATTTATCAATTCAGAATGAAATGTAAGAAAACTATACATTGTTGCTGAATTACCTAGAGAAGCCCCTTCTATCGGTTGACACTTTGAGTTCCAGATCATTTTTGTTAATGTTTCCCTATTCTATAAAAATGGATAACATCATTATTTGCGAAAACCCCATTATACTCAGCATTTATTGATCTTGTTGTAAAATTTCATGATAAAATGCCTTACCCTTTATAAGATATTAAAATGTAAATTCAATCGTCCCTGGCTATTGTCCATGACCCCACAGGAAACATACCTGACCATCATATATGATAGACAATGAAATCAGGGTGTTTACCACGATCTTAGCACGCACTGATACGCTTACAAACATCACTGTGCTATCTTGCAACAGCCAAACAACCTTGAATTATTTTCTAATCTGACGATATCCCGACAGCAGGATATAAGAGTTAGAAGGTTTCGGTAGCTTGAAGACCATAATGTCGTAAATTGAACATGACAATGAACTACGAAATTGATTATGGACATCTTCATTTGCTTATGTTAGCTAAATTTGAAAAGCTTATCATTTAGCATAGCAGCTTGGCAAAAATCGATTCTTTAGAATAAAACTCAACTCTCAATTTTCTATGAGGTATTAGTGCTCTTTGGATGTTTCCCAAAGGTAACGTGCTGAGTCCCTTATTGTTGGCCCTTTTCTTCAATGATGTTTGTAATGTTTTACCTCCAGATGTCTATCTTCTACAAATGGATGTCATCATTTTTTTCCTCTGTTTCTTCGTTTACTGGTTGTGAAAAAAAACAACTCTACCTAAACTCCTTTGTCGAATGAGATTTTGCTAATTGTATGTGCCTTTGTCCCGATTAATGTTCCAGTATTTACATTTCTCACGCTCGTTCTCCAGATGCTTTCAATTATAAGCTTCTCGATGTAACAGGTTG
>KI921779.1:0-10661 GCA_000473525.2 Anopheles melas
GCGAACGATCGTCACCATCTGGATAATGCAAGCCGTTTGGTCGCAGTTTTCCTTCCTTCCATTTTCTCATTGTCTGCCGCAGGCTCCCATAGATCCGCGCGTCCGCCAACCGCTCGCTCGCACTCTCTCACTCGCTCGCCGCTGAATGGAAAGGGCTCCGGCGCAAAGAGCCAATCATATCCAATGAGTATTAATTGCACGGGATGAAATATTAAATATTTCGCCGCGTCTCGCTGCAGCAGCACCAGCAGCACCAGCAGCAGCAGCGGGGGCAACCGGCGAAATTATAACCGCCCCACCGCGCAGTGGGAAAAGGCGGGAGCGATCGCAACCAACCGATCTCATTGCACTGCCGGACACGGAGAATTGCTGCACCGAGTGTGACGGAGTCATTGCAATCTCGAACAAAAAGAGGAGAGAGTACGAGCAATAATGGCACAGGCACAAAAACTGGCCTGCTGCAACAAAGAAAATTACCCAGAACGCACGGGGAAGCGCACAACCACGGCCAGAGGACCGTCGCGGACCGGGGGAAGGGAGTGGGTGTTGTTAAAACAATATGGTGGCCCGGCTTGACAGTCGCCATCATTGGCGGATGATGGCCGATGCCAGCGACGATATGTGTGTGTGTGTGTGTGTGTGTGTGCCGGGTTTTGATGAAGATATCGCAGAATGCGTCCAATTTGATGCGATCCCGTTCATCAATGGGCCGAACGATCTGCTCCGGCGACTCTGGCGCACCGTGGCAGGAGGCGTTGGATAGATTAGCCGGAGATAGACTGCCATTCCCGTAATCGACGTTGTCATAAAATAAGCTGCTCGATAAATCATGCAAGTGCAGGCCAAAGAAGAAGGAGCAGCCCAAAGAGGACGATCATAATCTGTTTGCACTTGCTGGAATGCTGTCTAAGGCTGCGGTTTGTGTCGGCGCTGCTGCAAGAGGGCAATGGGCAACGAACGGCGTAGAGATTATTGCAGACGAGCTGGCCAGAAAACCTCGCCGACAATTAGGCACCTTTTAATGGATCGGGGGAAATCCATCATCGGCTAGATTGCATACCAAGTTTAATACGCTATTTGCTAAGTTAACATCGGAAATGATGATATTGCTGGAACGAATGTCTTGTTTGCTCTATGGAAAACTTGCCGTTGTTTACCTATTGGTGGAGCATTCCCTCACCGTAGGCCGTGTGGTGGCTTGTTATTAATAAATAAAAGCAAGGTACACTAAAGGGGCATGACTTAAAAAAAACCCATCGAGATATCTTATCGAAAATCAACACGACGTCAGCTCACTGCGTGCCTGATAACGGATTGAGTTCAGCTGTTCTACACGGCCCGCGCACCTTCCAACCAAACTGCGACGTTGCTTAGCCTCAGTTCATACTGTTCTCCTGTTGCTGCAACCGGACACGTCAGTGAAGTTCTTCTCTACGGACATCGACATTCTCGCACCCATGAAGATGCGCGTCCATTTGCTTGCCGTATCGGTGCTGCTCGTGGTTCTGGCACTGCAGACCACTCCGGCCGAAGCGGACATCAACTCGGAAATGGCGACATGCGCCTGCCAGCTCATCTACCGTCCAGTCTGTGCTAGTAACAACGAGTCGTACTCGAACGAATGTGTGTTAAAGTGTGCCAGTGAAACACCCACCGGCCGTTCGATCGGGCTGCACAAAGTGAAGGATGGCAATTGCAATGGAGAATTCTAAATGAAGCCTCACGTGGCATTAAGAGTGCTTTCATACCACCCGATATAAAATCGATCTAATAAATACAGTTTCTTTGATTATTTCTTCATACAAATCAAGTGTTTTATATGTGTGTCGGTGTGGCGAATGTGTTACAAAGAATTCCGATTATTATCGCTGATAAGGTTTTAGTAATACAAACCAATCCAATCCAAGATCACCTTCTTCGAGATCTACTAGTGACAAGTATATTGACCGCTTGTGAGTTTCTGTTTGTCGTCGATACAATACGACACGATATCACCTTTGAATGTTCTTTTGAGTAAACGGTAGCATTAGATTTGTGTATTACTCTCTTATGTTCCACCTTTCTTGGTGTTAACTCAAGATAACTCAACGGTGCAATCTTGTAGCGTGCACAACAATTAGGCTACATTTTATAGGTCTCTGAATATGAACTTATCAATGAATCCAGCTTTCTTGCGTTGTGTGCTCCAGGGATGGATCGCGGTAAATCCAATATTATCCAGATTGTAGGCCAAGTTCAATACGCTATTTGTTAAATTGGCATCGAAAATTTTGTTATGACTAGAACGAATACCATGTTTACTAAACAAATTTACTTGCTGATAACATCTTGTGCTACGTCTCAGCTTTATTATACGCCCTGCCCACATACATATAACACTGCGACCTTGTTTAACTTCTGTTCATAGTGTTCTTGTGCTGATTTAACCCGACACGTTTCTGAAAGCGTCAGTAAAATTCAGCACTACAGCTTTTCCGAACCCATGAAGATGCGCGTCTATTTCCTTGCCGTATCGGTCCTGCTCGTGGTTCTTGTTCTGCAGTACACTCCGGCCCAAGCTGACATGATTTTGGACATCGAGAATTGCTCCTGCTTTTTGATAATAACTCCAGTTTGTGGGAGTGACAACAAATCGTACGACAACGAATGTCACTTAAACTGTAACGCAAAACATTCGATTGGGTTGCACAAAGTGAAGGATGGCGCTTGCAATAGTGAACCCTCTATGCAACCCCGCGAGGTACCAAGATAACTGTAATGCAACCCGATGTAAACCCGATGTTATAAATATATTTCCTTTGATTGTTTCTTCATACATATTAACCGCATTATATATGTACACATATCAAGCGTATTATATATGAGTAAACGATAGTATTAGAATTCTTTATTACTCTCACAAATTCTGCATTTGTTGGTGTGAACTCAATATAACTCAACGGAGTAATCTTGCAATGTGCACTACCCTTGGGATAAATTAAATTGGTCTACGAATATGCATCCATCTTTGTTGCGTTGTGTGTCTGTGGGCTCGGGGGATGGATCGAAGCAAATCGATTATTGACTAGATTGCAGAACAAGTTTAATACGCTATTTGTTAAATTTGCATCGGAAATGTTGTTACAACTACAACGAATACCATGTTTACTAAACAAAATTGCTTGCTGATAACATGTTGTGCTACGTCTCAGCCTTATTATTCGCTCTGTGCACATACATATAAAACTGCAACGTTGTTTAGCTTCTGTTCATAGTGTTCTCCTGTTGATTTAACCCAACACGTTTCTGAAAGCGTCAGTGAATTTCTACTCTACAGTTGTATCGAACCCATAAAGATGCGTGTCCATTTGCTTGCCGTATCGATGCTGCTCGCGGTTCTTGTTCTCCAGACCGCTCCGGCCCAAGCTGACATGAATTCGGTGATCGGTTTGTGTCCATGCAATGCGATTGCTTTACCAGTCTGTGGGAGTGACAAGAAGACGTACGGCAACGATTGTCTCTTAAACTGTGACGCAAAACATACGATTGGGTTGTTCAAAGTGAAGGATGGCGAATGCAATGAAGAGCCCTCGATGTAACCCCACGTGGCACTAAGTATGCTGTAATACAACCCGATGTAAAAGTGATTTTGTAAATAAAGTTCCCCTGGTTGGTTTTTTTGAGAATATCAAGTTTATTAGATATGTGTTGCGGCTGCGTGGCAAATGTTTGTATCTGATTATTATAGCTGATAAGGTCTCATTAATCCAAGCGTCACCTTTTCCCCTTTTTTTAGGATTAATCCATGACAAGTACATTCTGTATTACTTTCATAAAATCCGCATGTCTTGGTGTGAAGTCAAGATAACTCAACGCTGCAATCTTGTAGTGTGTACTACAATTGAGATAAATTAAATAGGTCTACTAGCAATAGCCGCATGTGGTTCTGATTTCTGGATGAAGGCTCTTAATCGATGATCTAGCTCTTCGGACATTTTTGATGAATTTTACCTATCAATGAATCCATCTTTGTTGCATTATGTGCAATTATCGACTACATTGCCGTCCAATTTTAATACGCTTTTTGCTGAATTAGGAACAGAGATGTTGTTACCTTGTTGACTTAACACGACACATTGAATGATGCGCGTCCATCCTCTTGCCGTATCGGTGCTGCTCGTACGTTCTTGTTCTGCAGACCACTACAGCACAATTAGACTGTGATTTTCAACAGGATTCGCCATGCATCTGCCCATAATATTTATGGCCAGTCTATCGAAGTGACAACCACATTTGTGGTAACAATTGTGATCTCGAATGTACCAGAAACACGCCCGAAGGCCGCTTGATCGGGCTGCACCAAGTGTCGATGGACAAGTGCAATGCAGAACCCCAAATTTGTTTCTCCATAATCAAGTGCATTATACGTGTGTTGGTCCGGCGAATGTTTTTTTAGAATGTGTTGCAAAGGTTTGCATCGGATGGTTATGGCTGATAATGTCCCATTAATCCAAGCGTTTAAAGTATCTTCTTTATGATCGACAAGTGACAAGTACTTTGACAGATTGTGAGCTACCATCAAAATCCTACCACTGTCTAATGCTCTTATGAGTGAACGATTCGTTTAGATTTCAGTATTACTCGCAAAAAATCAGCATATGCGTTAGTTCACGATGACTCATAGGTACAATCTCCTAATGTGCATTATAAGTAGACGACATGAAATAGGTTCGACGTACGGACGGCTTTTTTCCCCGAATATGCACCTATCTTTATCATCTTTGTTATGCTGTGTGCTGGTGTGCGTGAAGCATCGTACCACTACAATGATAACTTCCAACGAAAAGGCAACACATCAACCTAAGAGCTTTGTTTTTGTGATAAGAACCGTATCAGTTAGCAGTTTTTTATTTATCAGCAGTCGATGCGCACTGTACTGAATCATTGCTTTGTGCGATTTCTGCTACAGCTGACGAAATAGTTGTACTGGTGTGTTTCCCCGGGCTCCGCAAACGTGTGGCTTTCTATTGATTCAACTGTCCCTTGCTAAACGAGCCAATTAAGATGCGTTCCTGGAGTTTGGTGGTGGTGCTGTTGGCCGCGATAGTTCTGCTGGGCGGTGAAAGTGTCTACGCCAGACGCTCGAAGGATGGTGCTTGCGCCTGTCCCCGCATATACGACCCCGTCTGTGGTACGGATCTGAGCACGTACGCTAACCGCTGCATGCTGGACTGCAAGGCGGAGGAAATGGCGGCACGGTCGATCGAACTGCGAGTGTTGCGCCGTGGCGCTTGCGACGAACCTATCCAGGAGCAGCCCGAAGAGTGATGTGCCGGAAAACAGCCCCAGAAATCCGGTCTGCAAAAAGGCGATTGCGTAAAGTGCCTACATTGTGCGATAAAATCAACCAGCTTTTATCAGCGCGAGACTAATAACAACCGATTCCGTTCGCAGCTGTGTACAATGTTCATTACGAGACACTGTGTTTTGCAATAAAATCAATTATCCTTCCCCGACACGAATCAGTCGAACATAATTTAATAGTCCGTGGTCTCGATTCTGTTCTCGAGGCACCAACCAACCATTCGCTTCTTTATCAGATGACGTTGCAATCAGCGTAATCTACCACTTCTCCGATAGTTGTGTACGGTCTAATCCTCGGTGGAATGTATCGGTGTAAGGCCACCCATTCCTCACATGCCTCTTGTGCCCCGACCCTGACCACACCGCACACAGGCTTTAACATTGTCTGAGTGCGCATAGAGCGGGCAGGAAATGCAATCATTATACTACCGTTGCTGTCACTGCTTCAATCAGCGATTGGTTCTGATCGAACATGACATTTGCACACCATTCCGATTCATAAAGCGAATGCCTGGTCGCATCTTTGATGTCGATATTGCTCAAGATCCTGATGCGATGCCGCTCTGCCGTTCCATTCCACTCACACTCCGATCGCTGCTCATTGATCCCCCCAATGCTTTCTATACGATGGCTCTCGCGCTCCCGTCCCCCCTATTGGCAAGCGGGCGATCTTACACGGTGGAATGCGTATCTAGCGTGCGTGCGTCCGTGCGGTCAAAGCCTGTGGAACCGCCATGTTGCTTGCTCTCGGATGGGGCTTTAATGAAATCATCCCCTATTTCCATTCCATTCGCATCCTCCTGTCTGCGCGAGTGCTTTGATGAGTCTTCGGCAACGGCAACGCAATCCTGTGCAAATTAAAAACCATCGTAGCCCAAAACAGGAAAGAGCGCGCGCATCCTTAGCAACCGGACCGAGGGACCATCTATGAGGCTGAGTTGGCTTTGGAGGCGGAAAGTGGCGGAGGGCTTGAGAAATCATCACGTAATGTTGCCTATATTTATTGCACTACCGGCATCGATCGTCTTCGCTTGTACGTTCGGCGGAGTTCGATCTGCTAGCATTGCGGTTTTAAAATCGCTAACCGAGGAACCTCCAAACGTACGGTGGAGAACACGCACCAAGAACAAACAGCATTCGCTGGTCGGACTAGGCAAGGGTGAGGCTGAGGACACAGGGCTGAGGATTATGGTTATTAATGCAACGATACCGCGCCAACTGCTAGAACCGCCGCTGCGTTGATTCAATGGAGGTGATTAGTTGGGCGATTGAAAAATTAAAATGGGTTTTGCGTCGTTCTCTACAGCAAGCGAACAAACTAGAGTTTTGCGAGTTGTGTATCTACAAAATTTACAGCCAAGCTGAGTCGAATTGGTGCAGAGTTAAACCCATTTTTGTTAATTTCAATTTAGGACTACAGCATACACTCATTCCATGTGTGGATGTAGATGTATGAATGATTCAGCCTTTTCTATTTGGATGAATCATATTTAAAGCTAGACTAGGTAGGCTTTTCTGATAACAATCCAATGGATTGATTGTGATAACATCAGTCGAAAGTGGCATTGCTTGTTTATGAAGTATTCTTGAACGTGCAAACTCTTGCTAAAAATTCTGCAAATCCTTTTCTAACACAATAATCTACCAAATGGCCCATAACTGTATCAGCTGTGGGTGCCGCTGCTACGGAATAACGGTGCCGCCATTTTCTTTCTACCATCGTCCCACCGTCAACCAACCCACTTTACCCCAACCGTTTGCAAACCGTACCGTGCGGTGTGTTTTGTAATTATTTTTAAAATTTTGTCGATGATTATTAAATACATTCCTTCGCCACGCTCCTCCTCTTCCTCCTCCTCCGCTCGTCCGTGTGTCCAGCGCCGTCCATTCTATCCGTACCACCAGCACTCACTTGATCGCCAACCCATTTCCGCCCGAAGACGACGAATCATGTTGCATGGTCTTTCCCCTTTCTTTGCTGGTACTGGTGCGGCCCAACCAACGATCGCAAAGTGATTACAGTGATCGCGTTCGCGATCATTCCTCCCCGGGTGCGGCGGCCGTGGGATAAATAGCAGTAGAAAGCGAGGGAAAGATGCGATTGGCGAGAGGCGAGTTCGGCCTGGCAACCACGGAGCAACGCAGAAACCAGAAACGCACTCACACTCGGGCCGGTCCCAGTGCCAGAGAGAAGAGAAAAAAAAACGGGAACTCACTCACGCAATCTCGCAATGGCCGGTGCTCGGGTTTTATTATCAAATAATTATCTATTTCTTACCCTGCGCCTTCCACACACGCTTCGATATGCGTGCCTTTGGTAGTAGCCCAGATCCACCCTTTTTGGAATCGGTGGGTTTGGGGGGAGGGGAGGGAGACGCCAACACAGGTACACGAACACACACACACTGCTTTGGCGTTGCTTTTTGCGCTGTGCTCGTATCACAGCGAAACCTGTGCGTGGTTGATCAACAGCAGCACGGTGGGTTCGTCGTCGTCGCCGCCGCCGCCATCTGGATATCTGACCAATCGAGCTCGCGGATGTGATGGAAGCCTCTCGTCACCGCTGATCGCGTTCTTGATCTTGATCGGACCAAAAACCATTTGTTCCTCAGCCCATCTGGGAGGGCCGGGAATGGAGCGCTTGCTGCTGAAAACTCTTTCGTGTCTTCAACGGCCGGCATCAAGTCCAGCAATTCGCCCCCTCCCCCTACGTAATTAGATACGGCTAACGACGCATTTGCTGGTGCCTGTGAATTTCCCCCCTCTTGCGAGGTGTATAATTACTGCTACTATTGGCTTCTTCAAATTTTCCTCTTTTTCAGAGGATCGAAATCGTATAATGTGTGCTGGAGATCAAAACCTAATAGAAAAAAATTAGGAAAAGCCATTTACAACCGTTGAGATTTTTCTGCATTTGACGTTATTCCTACAATGATTAACACATGTCTTTTTCCTCTTCTTTTTGCTCTATTTACAGGTATGATTTGTGCAGCTTTTGGATGGGACAAACAGTAACAGGCTTTGCTGTACAACTAAGTATTCGATATCTTTCTTACCCAAAAAAAACATCTTATTTTCCTCTTACCGGTGCACAACTGCACTCTGGACTGTTTATGAAGGCGAAGGGCGCAAAGGAACCATACGCGTAGGGCAGAGGGTTCCGCTGCCAGGAAGCCAGTTGCCAAATGGTGCACAAAATTATAAACATAAAACGCATCCGAGCCATAATAAGAAAATAATAATCACATCCAGCCGTCGCGGCGCTCGGCCAAAGCTAACAAGTTCAGAAACCTCTAAACGAACCGAACCTCAGAGGCAGTGGGAGGGGAGTGAGAGGAGGACGGGGACCGGCCTATTGAAAGAGGAAGCGAGAAGTGGAAAGTTCATCATCGTTCGTCCATATCTTTTGATGGATCATGATGAATCTCTCATTCGCTGTCCGGCCTCCGTCGCCGACGCCCGGCCTCGGCGACGTGTTTGCCCGCCTGTCGCCAACTCTTGGCGCTGGCACTTGGCGTATGATCATGGTTTTCCTCCGTGCAGCCGAATGAAAATCGAACCGATCCGCATTCATCCCCATTCAGCAAACCGAGCCCGTGCAGCCCGGGAATCGATCCGAGATCGGCCCGAAAAGAGGCAAACGGTACGGATGTTTGTACTCGTCTCATCTGTATACTTTTCTTCTCCTTCCCATTGCGGCGCCTTTACCTATCATCATCATGGTCCTTGCACCAGCACACACACACACACACGCATAAAGAACAACAACTCTAAACATATATGCGGAAAGGGAAAAGGACACCGGGCCCGGGCAAAACATCGGTGTGCAACATCAGTTTCCTTCTTCGGGTCCCGATGCATGCAACGAAGCAATCAAGAAATTCGAATCTTCAGTCGAAGCAAATCTACCCAACCAACGCGGACGAGGGACGGGGGGAAGCAATTTCCCTCCGCGCTGCCCCCTACCGCTCTCTCTCTCTCTCTCTCTCTCTGTCTCTTACCGCCAAGGGGCGAGAAATGATCCCGGGCACCCTTCAGGCCATGATCGGCTGGTGTCGAATGACCTGTCCGCAGGGCATTCTTTTCCACCACCACCAGCACGGCGGCAGCGGCGGGCACGGCAAGAAGAACAAATCCCCGATCGAAGAAGATCGTGCCAGATGATGGTGTGCAGGAAGGAATGTTCGTTTTCCTTCGTTCCCTTCCTCCCCCTCCCACCCCTTTCTTGGGGACTTGCTATGTTCTTGCTGCTCCCGCCCATCGGATCCGGTCACGATGGTTGTTGGGATTGCGTACGAAGCGACCGGCAGCCAAAGTGCATTATGATTGCGATGCTATCTCATTTGCGGATGATTTTCATTCAAGTTTTTTTTTGCTCTTCTCTCCCTCCGCTGGTTGCTGCTGCTGCTGTTGTTTTTACCCCTTTCGTACCCAATCAACCGCAAGGGAAGGGGTTTTCCATCGCTTGCAAACCCGCACACTGCTGCACGAGAGTGTGGAATCGATCCCCTTTGATGCAGTGTGTTCCGTTTTGCAGCGAGTTTTTCGCTGATTGAAGGTTTGCCGGGATGAAGATTAGAGTGCATTTTCGCTCGCGTTTTTCTGGAAAGCCACAAGTGCAGCCCGGACCCCGCACGTAAACCCGGCCCCGTGCGGTCCCTGCTGGTGCCCCTGGCCCGGGGTAACCGATCCGTCTGTGTTCCGCGCTGGTCGGTAATGATGAATTTGACGGGCTCCACTGCGCTCGTCGACGGCAGCGATTGTATTGCGCGATGCGGTAAAGTTTTTATTATCCCCGACCATCCCGAGCAACCAGCAACCAGCAGCAGCAAACACCGGGCGCACACCGCAGGATGATCATCGGTAACGGTGCGGTAACGGAGGTCCTTTTTTGCGCTTCCCGGACCGCCTCGGTGGCGCAGGGGCAAAAAGGCAATATAAGCTCATAGTTGGCAATTATTTTGGCAATCTTTTTGTTGCCTTTCCCCCCTTTTACCACCCCGTTAACCCTCCCCGCTGCGTGTGCTTTCCAATCATTCGGCAGTCCAAGTGCCATTACGTGACCACTTTCACGACTCCCGATGCGCTCGTCTTGCGATGTTAATAACTAAAGGTTCACCATCAACGAACTGGGAGCAAAAAAATAATGCACACACACACACACACACACACACACACTGCCCAATCTCCCAATTCCCCCCTCCCCCCTCCCCCTCAGAACGCACCGATAAGCAAAAGATGCATTACTTCGTCGGAAAGGATGATAGCCTTCTTCAAATTTTGTAGCTCTTCTCTGACCAACAACAACCAACAACAGC